>APFE031682198.1:8707-44332 GCA_000404065.3 Pinus taeda | reverse complement strand
AAGTTATGGGTTTTAGGAACAGTTTTTTTATTATTATTATTAATGAACAAAAATATTAAGTAGGATTTCAGAAGACTCTTTGAAGATTTTTATTTTTTTCATAAAGGAGTTTGCTTCGTTTCATTCTCTCAAAGGGAATTTTGTTTGAAGAAACATAAAACAAGATTGGTTGTTCTAGTAAAGAGAATCAAAATTTTCTATGAAGAAACCCTTAATTAAAATTTCAAGCAGACAAGAAAATATAAAACCCTAGTTGAAAAGTAAAATTTAAACGGGAAAAACCCTAGGTGAATAATTTTTATTTAAAACCTTTAAAAAGCCCATGTAGAAACAAGAAATGGCTAAAATGACTAATTGTAGGTTTGAGGTGAAGAATCTCACTGCTGAGAACAACTTTGGATTTTGAAAACTGATGGTACGAGATTTTCTTGTGCAACAAGGGTTTCACAATGCATTAGATGGGGTTATAAACAAACTTGTTGGAATGACATATTTGGATTGGGAATAATTGGATGCCCAAGCTCTCATTACCATTAGGTTGTTCCTACTGGATGAATTTCTCTTCAACATTGTTGAAGAAACCTCAGTAGAAGGTTTGTTGTGAAAATTGGAAACATTGTATATGACCAAGTCCTTAACCAACAAAATCTATTTGAAGAGAGTGTTGTATAGATTCTCGATGAAGGAGAGTACGAAAGTTGCATGACATTTAAATGTATTTAAAATACTTATTTTTTAGTTGTCATATATGGATGTTAAATTTGAAGAGGAAGATAAATCTATTACCTTATTATGTTCCTTACCTGAGTCTTGGGATCACTTTGTGGCTTCTATGAGTTTGAGCACAACCAAATTTTTAGAATTTGATTCCATTGTAGGAGCTCTATTATACGAAGTGGTACGGAGTAAATCTAGCATTGAAACTTCCACACCAAAAGCTATGGTAACTATAGGTCAGTGCAAGGAAAGAGGAGAAAATGAACAAAGTTCTTCCAAATCAAAGTGAAGAGGCAAGAAGTGTAAAGCCAAATGTTGGTATTGTAACAAACAAGGCATCTCAAGAAAGACTGTTGGAAAAGAAAGGAAATTGTTGAAATCCCAAAGAAGGAAGAAAATCAATTTGAGTCATGTATGATTGACGAAGTTTTATCTTCTAAATGACATATGATATATGAAGATTTTCCTATTTGCAATGTTTTTCATCATTATGAAAATTGGTTGTTAACATCACATGAGTCCGCAGAGAAATAGGTTCACTTCATATCAAGTTGTCAATGATAGTTCTGTTTTTATGGGTAATAATGTATCTTGTCAAACTTCTGGGATGGGAAATGTTATAATTAAAATGTATGATGGTACAATTGGAACATTGACTAATGTTAGACATGTAGTTGAGTTGAGAAATAATTTGATTTATTTGGGAGTATCAGACTTGGAAGTTACAAGTTTATAGGTCATGGTAGAGTGCTCAAAATTTCAAAGGGCACTCTAGTTGTTATGAAGGAAGAGAATATCAGAGACATTTATAGATTTAAAAGGAGTACTCAGGTTAGTGAGGCAACAATTGTATCTGAGAATGCAGAAGAAGATACTTTCCTATGGCATCAATGACTAGGTCACATGAGTGAGAAGGGAATTCAAGGACTAATGAATCACAAATTACTTCCTAATTTGAAATCATTGAGTTTGGATTTTTGCAAATATTGTGTATATGGAAAACAATGTAGACATAAATTTAAATCTAGTAATCATAATAGTAAAGGAGTTTTGGTCTATATTCATTCTAATCTTTGGGGACCATCTCCTATAGTATCTCATGGAGGTGCATCTTACTTCGTAACATTTATTGATGATTACTCCAAGAAATTCTGGGTCTATATGTTAAAAATAAAGGCTAATGTATTTAATTTTTTTTAACATTTTAAAGCTATGGTGGAATAGAAAACACGAAAAACAATTAAATATTTAAGAACTAACAATGGCAGTGAATTTACCTCCTTTTAATTTTAGCAATTACAAGGATGAAGGAATTGTTAGACATAAAAAAACCATCTATTGTCCTAAAAAATATGGTGTTGCTAAATGTATGAACGCGACTCTTATGGAGGGAGCTAGAAGCATGATCAACAATGTGTTAGAAAATTAAATATTACGGAGCAATGGAACACATAAAATATTGTAGAAATATAAACACAAAAAAACATAAAATAAGAGAGACACAGATATACATGGTTCACCCAGTTTGGGCTACATCCACCCTAAACAACCAGTCCTTCCTTTCTATTATCCAACAAAATGAAGAGACACAACCTATAGTATATCCACTGTAATATCCTCTATTTTCTCTCACAGTCTCACCTCTCTGCTTCTCGCTCGAAGAATACACATCTATTACACAACCTCAAATACAATGCCCTCATACAAAGAGAGGGGTTGCCTTCTAGGGCAAAAAAGCCCTAAACTAAACATAAGTTCTACCATCAGATCATCCGCCTAATGAATGGCCCAGATTGACTATAAATTACTATAATTTTACAAGGCAATTTTACATATGTTTTTAGCTTCGGGGGCGCTGCCCTTGAAACCCCCGCCGGGGGACCGCTGGCCCCCGAACCCCCCAACAGGGAGGAATCGGCACCCCCAAACTCCCGCAGGGGGGACAAGTCCCCCCCGCACTCCCCCACCCTCCCACGTGGAGGGGTGTACAATCTTCCTGGGGTATACATTCAACTAAAACAAAGACCTCTGAACAATCATGCTCCACACCCAACAATCTCCCACTTGTAGAATGATTGTAGCAACTTCTTTGCTACTTCATTTGCTCGACAATGACTCCTCTTTGGACCTGGTTGTTTCTCATCTTCATTGTCATCCTTGAATAACAATTGAAACTGAGCATATTCTCAGTTTCTCCCTGATTACAACTTTTGTTAGCATATCTGCAGGATTTTGGCTAGTGTGTATCTTTTCGAGCTTCAACTCTCCATCTTCCAACACTGATTGTATGAAATGGTACTTGAGCTGTATGTGTTTAGTCCTAAAATGAAATGTTGAGTTCTTTGCAAGATGAATGTCACTTTGCCTATCATTATATAACGTGCCCATATCATGCTCCTTACCCAATTCACCCATAAACCTTTGTAACCAAATCATTTCTTTACTAGCCTCTGTAGCAGCGAAATGTTCTGCTTCTATTTTTGAAAGTGCAACAACACTTTGGATTTTTGAAACCCAATTGACAACTATTCCACCGACAGTAAATACATATCCTGTAGTGCTCCTCCTGTTATCTTTGTCACCTACCATGTAAGCATCAACATATCCCTGTAGAGAAATGTTTGAACCACCAAAGCATCTTGCTTGATTTGTGGTACCTTTCAAATATCTGAGAATCCATTTCACTGCCATCCAATGTTCCTTTCCTAGATTGTTCATGTACCTGATTACAACTCCCACTACATGTGCAATATCAAGCCTTGTGCAGACCATTACATACATTAAGCTTCCAACTAGTATGCATATGGAACTTTAGACATATAATCCATGTCTTCTTGGGTCTTTGGTCACATCTCCTTACTACGTTTGAAATGGCTAGCAGAAGGTGTACTAACTGGTTTTGCATTGTTCATATTAAATATTTTCAACACCTTTTGTATGTATTCATTCGGAGACAATGTTAATTTGCAATTTTTCCTATCTCTAGTTATTCTCATACCAAGGATTTGTTTTGCAGCTCCCAAATCTTTCATTGCAAATGAATTTGCTAATTTTCTTTTGAGCACATTTATTTCCTACATGTTATACCCTACAACAAGCATGTCATCTACATACAATAACAATATAATATAGCTGCCATCATTTTTCTTTTTCAGATAAACACAATCATCAGAGTGACATCTAGTATAACCTTGTTCAAACATAAACTTGTCAAATTTTAGATACCACTGCCTTGGAGCCTGTTTTAAGCCATACAAGCTCTTATTCAACCTACATACTAGTTTCTCCTTCCCTTTCACTTCATATCCTTGTGGCTGCTGCATATATATCTCTTCCTCCAAATCCCCATGGAGAAAGGTTGTCTTTACACCTAACTGCTCAAGATGCAAATCTTCAGCTGCTACAAGACTCAAAATAGTTCTGATTGAAGTCATTTTAACAACAGGAGAAAATATTTCATCAAAATCAATACCTTTCTTCTGTGCAAACCCCTTCACCACAAGCCTAGCTTTGTACCTCTGTTTTCCTCCATCTTCTTCCTTCAACCTGTAAACCCATTTATTCTTCAATGTAGTTTTTCCTGCAGGCAACCTGACTAAATCCCAAGTCTGGTTTGCATTAAGGAGTCCATCTCTTCTTCCATGGCTACCTCCCACTTCTTCCTGCGTTCAACCTGCATTGCTTCTTCATAACATTTGGGTTCACCAGAATCAGTCAACAATAAATAATATAATGAAGGAGAGTATCGTTCAGGGGGTATACTTATTCTAGTAGATCTTCTAACACCACTTTCAGGTGTTTGGGGTGCCTATTGCTATTGTGGTGGTTGTTTTTGTTTCAGTGATTTCATCAAGAACTGCGTATTCCTTGTTTTCTTTTTCCTTTTTCTTTTCCTATAACTGATTCTTATACGAGACATTTTCATTGAATATTACATCTCTGCTCCTAATGATTTTGTGGTTTTCGTAATCATATAAGTGATAACCAAAATCAATAAAGGTACATTCATTTGACTTTGCCTCAAGCTTTGTTCTATTTTCTTTATTAATATGGACAAAGGCCTCACAACCAAAAGGATTTAAAAAGGAATAGTTTACATTTTTACATGTCCATGCTTCCTTTGGAACACCACCATCCAAGGAACTTGAACGCCCTCTGTTTATTAGATAAACAACAGTATCTACAACATCTGCCCAAAATTGTAAAGGAAATCCTGCATGCAATCTCATTCACCTTGCACGCTCCATGATTGTTTTGTTCATCCTTTCTGACAGACCATTTTCTTGTGGTGTTCTTGGAACTGTCTTCTCTCTGTGAATTACATGCTCTGAACAATACCTATCAAACTCTTTGCTACAATATTCACCTCCATTGTCTGATCTGAGACACTTCAATTTTTTTCCTGTCTCAATCTCAACCAAAGCTTTTCATTTCTAGAAAGTATCAAATACATCAGAGTTATTCTTAATACAATAAATCCAAGTTTCTCTAGTTACATCATTAATAAAAGTAACATAATAACGAGAGCCACCAAGAGATGATACCTGAGAAGGTCCCCATACATCTGTATGCACAAGCTTTAATTTTTCGCTCTTCTTTTCTTTCCCATCTCTGAGAAATTTGACTCTCTTCTGTTTTCCATAAATGTAATTCTCATAAAAGTCCAAATCAACATTCTTCAAACTCGGCAACAAATTCCTTGAGTGAAGAATCTTCATCCCCTTTTCACTCATGTGTCCAAGCCTATGATGCCATAATGTCGCATCTACTCCTTTGGAAGTTAAAGCATTAACAGAGTTAGAAATACCATTGCATAAATACAATGTACCAACCTTTTCGCTTTTGCTATTACCAGGCTCCTTATGGGACCTTCCAAGTTTATTTGTGAAAGTTGTCACACAACTTCACGCCGAACTGCCCTGTTGAAATCAGATTTTTTCTTAGATCTGGAACATAGCCTTACCTCCTTTAGTACCATGGTTTCCATTCTGTTGTTTTACAAGAACCTTACCCATTCCAACAATTTTTACAGGGTTTATCATCACCCAAATTGAACTTGTCCAAATCTCCTTGAACATAGTCATGAAAGTATTTCTTATCAAGTGTGGCATGGAATGAGGCCCCTGAATCTACCACCCAAGAATCAGTAATATTTTCAAAAGAAAGAATTAAAGAATCTTGTAACACCTCACCTGTCACATTTGCTTCGTGATTGTTTTCTTCTTGTGCATCTCCTTCTTTTCCTTTGTGATTGTTTTCTTCTTGTGCATCTCCTTCTTTTCCTTTTTGAGATCTACAGTCTTTCTTTAGGTGTCCTTTCTTTCTGCATTTCCAGCACACTATCCCTGATTTGGACTTGGATCTGCCTTTCCTTGATTTACTGCGATATCCTGAGCTCTTTCCTCTTTCCATTTTTTTTCCCCTAGAATCTGCACACAAATCATTACCCGATGTCTCACTGAAGCTTTTCTGTCACATTTCCTCGCTAAGGATAGCACCAACAACATCATCAAAATTTAAAGTGCTAGATCTAGAAATAAAGTCACTAATGGCCATTACTAAACCATTCCAACTTTCTGGAAATGAGAACAAAAATAACAGATCTCTAACTTCATCATCAAAGTTTACCCCTACAAAACGTAACTGACTTGTAACAGTATTAAAATGATTAAAATGGTCTGCAACAGATCCCCCTTTCGACATCTTCATATTAAATAATTGTTTCATAAGAAATACCTTGTTTGAGGCCGAGGTTTTTTCATATAGTTTCTCCAACACATTAATCAAACCCTCTATCGTTGTTTCCTTCGAAATGTTGAAGGCGACCGATGTTGTGAGGCACAACTGTACTATTCCGGGTGCCTTTCTATCGAGAAGGTTCCATTCTTCATCTGTCATACATGTCGGCATCTGTGTTTTTCCGCCTAATGGTAGGTACAGATCTTTCTGATATAGATAATCTTCCATCTGCATCTTCCATAGCGAGAAGTTTTGGCAGTTAAATTTCTCGACCCTAAACTTACCATCTTCCAGCATTACTCCCACTCGAACGAGGAACCCTTCTTTCCTGTGAGTTTATCAGCCAAATAGACCTTATCTCTAATACCAATTGTTAGAAAATTATATATTACGGAGCAATGGAGCACATAAAATATTGCAGAGATATAAACACAGAAAATGCATAAAACAAGAGAGACACAGGTATACGTGGTTCACCCAGTTTGGGCTACATCCACCCCGAACAACCAGTCCTTCCTTTCTACTATCTAGCAAAATGAAGAGACACAACCTACAACAGATCCATTGTAATATCCTCTGTTTTCTCTCATAGTCTCACCTCTATACTTCTCACTCAGAGAATACACATTTATTACACAACCTCAAATACAATGCCCTCATACAAAGAGAGGGGTTGCCTTCTAGGGCAAAAAAAACTAAACTAAACATAAGTTATACCGTCAGATCATCCGCCTAATGAATGGCCTAGATTGACTAGAAATTACTATACTTTTACAAGGCAATTTTACATTTGTTTTTAGCTTTGGAGGCGCTGCCCCTGAAGCCCCCGCCGAGGGACCATTAGCCCCCCGTGGGGGGGACAAAACCCCCCCGCACCCCCTGCGTGGATGGGTGTACAAACTTCCTGGGGTATACATTCGACTGAAACAAAGATCTCTGAACAATCATGCTCCACACCCAGCACAATGCTAACCTGCAGAAGGCGTTGTGGGAAAAAGAAGTATACATTGCTTGTTATTTGGTAAACATATCACCTTAAATTGCTATTAATTATAAAATTCCCCAAGAATTTCGGTTGGGTCATTCTTGTGATTATTCATATTTACGATTTTTTAGTTGAATTCTTATGCTTATATTCCAGAGAATCAACATTCTAAGTTAGACCCAAAAGAAAAATGTTATGTCTTTGTTAGATATGATGATGTTGTGAAAGGATACAAATTGTGGGATCCTTATTCATGTAAGGTAGTCATTAGTAGAGATGTAACATTTGATGAATATTCTCTTCCAAAATCAAATGTTAAAAGGGTTAAACAGGAACAAGTATTGTTAAATCAACAAATACAGTTGGAGATTCAACCTTTTTCAAAACGTTAGAACAAAGAAGAGACTTCTGAAGGAAAAGGTAAAGAAGATGTAAAGGAAGTTGTAGAATTTCAAGAACTAGTTCAGCAACCAGTCACTCTAAGGAAATCTACAAGGGAAAGAAAAACACCAAAAAGGTACGAAGATTCGGCTTCATCTATTACATTGATTAATGAAGATGGGGAGCCTTCTTATTATCAGGAAGCAATGGATGATGTGAATAGTGAAAAATGGAAGAAGGCTATGGACGAGGAAATGTATTCCTTAGCCAAGAATGAAACCTGGGACCTTTTGGAGCTTCCTAAAGGGAGAAGTGTTGTCGGATGAAAATGGGTTTTCAAATTGAAGAAAAAAAAAATTGGAGTTATTGAAAGATATAAGGTGAGGCTTGTAGCAAAAAGGTATTCTCAAGTAGAAGGTATTGACTTTCATGATATTTTTTTACCAATCGTAATTTTTTTTCTATTTTTACTATGTTATCACTAACTACATTACTTGATCTTGAGTTAGAATAGTTAGATGTTAAAACAACTTTTTTGCATGGATATTTGGATGAAGCAATATATATGGAATAACCAGAAGGTTTTGTACAAGGTCACAATAGAGATTAGTTTGCAAGCTCAGGAAATCATTTTATGGCATGCAACAGTCTCTTAGGCAATGGTATAAGAAGTTTGACTTCTTCATGGTGAGCAAAAACTTCACTAGAAGTGAGTATGATCATTGTGTGTACTTTAAGAGTTTCAATGGAATATTCATTACCTTGCTTTTGTATGTTGACGATATGCTTATTGTAAGAAAAAGCATGGAAGAAATCAATATGTTCAAGGCTCAGCTTTCTAGGACATTTGATATAAAGGACCTTGGAGCTGCAAAACATATCTTGGGTATGGAGATACACAGAGACAGGAAAAATAGAAAGCTCTAGTTATCACAACATAGGTATGTGGCGAAAATACTTGCAAAGTTCGGTATGGACAATGTGTAACCTGTTACTATTCCTTTAGCTTCCCATTTTAATATTTCTTCGGGTTTGAGACCTAGAACTGATGAAGAAAATAAGGATATGTCTCACATACCATATGAAAACGTGGTAGGAAACTTAATGTGTATGGTGGTATCTACAAGACCTCACATTTCATATGTGGTTGGATTTTACAACAATTTCATGGAAAATCAAGGAGACGAACATTAGCGAGTAGTGAAATGGGTGCTTCGGTATTTGATAGGCACAAGTGACCATTGTATCATGTTTGAAGGTAGTGAGATTTAGTCTACGGATATCTGGAAGCTAATTATGCAGGTGACTTGGACAAAAGAATATCTGTTACAAGATATGTCTTTCCTCTTGCAGGTGGAGCAATTAGTTGGATGTCAGAGCTTTGAGACACAGTTGCTTTGTCCACTACTTAAGCAGAGTATATAAGTTCTTCAAATGTATGTAATGAGGCAATCTCGTTGAAAGGTCTACTTGATCAGCTCTCAAGAAGGTCCACACACATGAGAATTGTGTAGACATGTTCACAAAGCAAGTATTGGTAGAGAAGTTGTGATGGTGTTTGGATTATCTTGGCTTGTAGAAAATATGATGAATGGGATTGGGAAAGAGATTAAGAAAAATATTTTCAATGTGGAGATTGTTAAGAATGACAATAATTATTGTTAAAATTGTAATTATCTTAATTTACTCTTCAGAAAATTTTGTAACCATAGGGAGTTATGTAACAAAGTTTTTCATGTTAAAAAATGATGATTTCCTAAGAGGCTGGATGTAATGGTTGGAGAGACATTTTTTACCTTGAGAAGTAGTAAATCCAATTACTTGCCCCTTGAAGGTTTCTTGACACATTGACAGGGTTTTACTACGTAATTCCTTGTGTTTTTCTTGTGTGATTCAATTTCTCATTCTGTGCATTTATTTGTTATTTATATATTTAATGGGATTGAATACCAGCAATCTCTTATTGGTAACACCCATTCCCATTATCCCAATGTCACACGAATCAATGGGGAAGTCGTATTGATTTTCCATAGTTTTCCCCAGTCTACAGCAACATTCTCTCGCAACACTAAAATCCAGTGGACAAATAGTGGGGAGAAGAGATCCATGACAATTCCTCGTGATGTCAAGGAAGAAATGGTGATTTAAAGAATTGATTATATTCATGGAAGTTCGATACATCTATGTAGAACTTTGTCTCTAAGAGGATGAAGCTATGTGCAATACTGGGTGTTATGAAGGGCCCCCTTCCCTAGGGAGTGTTATCTTTGTTGGTACTAATAGACAGGATTACCATCGAAACTAGAAGCTCGGGTACATTTTGTGCAATTCTTTCTTTCTCTAACATTTAAAATCATTTGATTCTATAAACGTAGTATGTGGAGCTCCCACGTAACAGGAGTGAAGAATCACGAAGGTTAAGTACAGACAATATCCATGATGAACTCTTAAGATGCATAAGCAGAACTTATGTTAATGAAAAACCAAGGAAGTCCATACATCATGCTTCTAAAACAATTTTTGAAAACTTGTATATAAAAATAATAGAATAATTTGCATAAATAGTGTGATACATATTATTCACAAAATATACATATAAATACATTTTGTGTGACCTTTGGTTTTCATATTTGAGGAGATCTCTTAGATTTCTATGATTTTTTTTTCTCTCATTTAAATCTTTTCACCTTCCACTCAAGTAATTGTATGAAATTTACATTAACACAAATATTATGTATAAAAAATATAAAAGAATAAGAATAAAATAAAAATAAAATAAATTATTCTCTATAATAATAATAACATTAAATTAAGGAAATCAATGTCATGTATAATCAATGTCACATACATATATATATCTTGATTGTGCTTCTACAAAGTGCTAATGAGAGGTATCAAATCTCTCAAGCTACAAACTTCCTTTTAAGTGCAAAACTTAGAGGAAAAGTTTGCATCTAGAGAGATTTGATTCCTATCAATGCTTGATAAATCCTAAGTTAAAGATGAATTTATGTTGGTTCGTACAAACAATATTTTATATAAATTTCACATCTTTATATAAAAATTTATTATTTTTAATTTTATTAAAACCCTGATAGTTACATACATATGTGTTTCTTGTTTACTTTTTACATATTTATAATTTTGATTTAAACATTTTAAATATGATATGCAAAGTATTGATTATTATTGTAATAATAAAAATAATAATATAATTTGAAGGTCATGGGCACCAAATTGTTATATGGAATACAAATTTAGCTATTAAAGTTTATTGTATACTCTACCAGGTGAAGTTTTACATTCAAGGGAAGTTCATCAATAAATTGAATGACTTTTGTCTATAAAGGGACATCCTATTTGAGCAACGATCACAGTGGTTGCTTACATGTGCATTGAGGTGGATGGTTCTTCCCTTATATGTACACTCAAAATTTGGTCTGAAAGTGTCTATTACTTATACACTTCGATAGATGGTTGTTCCTTTATATGGACATTGACAACTTTGGGATGTAATGATCGAGGTACGAGGTGAAAGTTCCATGTTGGATCGGAGATATAATTTGTTGAATAGGAGGTTCTTCACTTTTTAGTGGTGCATGTGCTATAAAGAAGATGTAGATGAAGACCTTAACATATGGAGATTAAGACAAATAGTCATTAAGGGGGAGTGTTAGACTATATAACTAATACTTGTCTTATATGTGTGTGATCATATTTTATGGTTGATATTATTGGTCATTATTAGATAATTTTTCTCTAGAGAGTTTCTTCCTATGATTTAGAAGGTTGTTTGAGGCCCAGCTGGTTTGAGATATTCTCTCCAACTAGTTAGCTTCCTATATGAGTGTGAGGTTGAGATTTTTCTCAATGGGAGGATAATATCTCGAAGATAGTTTGTATATTTTGAGACCAAGCTTATTATATCTATATTTCTACAATTATATTGATTAATAGAGCACTAGAGACATTATTTTGTGTGCAAAAAGGTTCTACTCTGCAACTTAACATTAATTATGTGAATGATGAATAGAGCACTAGAGACATTATTTTGTGTATAATAAGGTTCTACTCTCCGACTTAACATTAATTAATTGAAGGATATACTTAAGGTCTTACTGTGTTCAAATCTTTTCCACTACATAAAATCCCTCTTTTGTAAATGAATTTTTAATATCAATTTTGAATTTATTTTCTATCTTCTTTATACTAATTATTTATGAGTATTCACCTACTTTATAGAAGAGCACAATAATTTCTTTATATTGTGTGTGTCTGTGACTTGAGGGATTGGAAACCAGGTAGGTTTGTACTCATATGTCATGGGATTGATTTCTATCGGTACCATATAACCTCTAGGTGTCTAAGGGGTACCATATAACCCTCTAGGTGTCTAAGGGGTACCATATAACCTCTAGATGTCTAAGGAGTGCCTTACTGATATAGATTCATCTTAATTCGAGGAAGTGGCTAGATGAGTAAAATCTCTGAAAATATAGAAATTTTCTTGAGTCCAAAATTTGAAGAAATATTTGCACTTTGAAAGATTAATATGACATGTGACTACTAAAGTTTACAGAGGTATACATATTCTACCTTTAAATTTGAACTCATAATGTCTTACAAAAAATGACATATTATTAAACATTGCATCTTTCAAAAATGTGTCTATCAAATTATTCTATGTTTATTAATTCAATTTAAATATAAAAATTTTAAAATATAGTGATCACTGATATCTATCATCATTATTTTAATTTATATAATAAATTAAATTTTAATTTATAATTATATTAATATTAATATTAATATGTAATGTCAATTTCATTAAAGTTGTATCAATCAACGGTCATCACGAGTTCTTGTGGAATCGAATATCTCCACTTTTCATTGTGCAATAAGCCTGCAAACAGACGCCATAACAGTTATACATTGTCTTATTATTTAAATATTGGCATTATGTATCATAGACTTGTCTTTTTTTAATTGGGAGAAGGAATGCTCATCTGAAAATTCATTTTTCTCTTCAGAAAATAAATGAAAATTTAAAACATGTCTAACCGTTCTGATTGTGGATACTTTATTTATTTTTTTGGGCATGCCATGATTCTAATTATGCATCGATTCTCCTAGTTTGTCAACTTTTTTCTTTATTTTTTCATTTAGGGCGAAATACGTTGTATGATTTCCTATATTTTAATTTTGTATTCAATGAATGATTTATTTATAGTCGAATATATCAATTTCATCGTTTTATATATATATATATATGTATGGGTTATTATATCAATTTCATCGTTTTATATATATATATGTATGGGTTACTCTAAGTTGTGTTTTTTATTTTTTTTGTGAAGTTGGTAGGTTATTCTAAGTAGGTGTTTTTATTTTATAAGCAATAGCATTCATGAATCAAAGTGGTAGTCCAATCTCTTGCATGAATTTATTAAATGAAGTCAAACTTTTTTGAATTTTATTGAGTTTTTGTCAAAGCTATGATGTCCTAATGAGTCTATGTATGGTATGATTGCATATGCCTCTTTGAGGCCATTCCAATGGTATATTACACTTGGAAAAACTCTTCCAAGATGAGAAGTTATGATCATTTGAAGTTGGTAGTTGTAATCATAATCAAAACACCAAATTTATTCAAAAATCACCAATTTTTAAATATTGTTCATTTTGACGGAAAAAATAAACGTGGCAATCAATCAATAGCTTTGGGTGCATGAATATGTGCACCTTTTAATTATGTTAAACACCTTGCACCTTTCGTTTGATATGACAATGGTCTAAATCATGTATGGTGGATCATATGCAGAGATGCATGACCTTTAACCCCTAGAGTAGACTAATAAAGTAGTGATATGTGGCAGACACCTAGTTGGTGTACAGATGGTGGATCCAAGTGACAATACAATGACATGTGGTAGTTTGTGACTGGATCAAGAACACTATGTGTCAACAAAGGTTGATGTGATGACGAAATGGAATGACACACCAGTGTGATGACATCATTGGGGTGATATGGAGTTATGGACGACTAACATGTGGTAGGCACAGTTGGAATTTTTTAGTGGTTAGTGGGTTTATATTAAAGGGACATGTGCCCAATCTCATGATGTCATGTGGTATGTGTTGGAAACCTTTGAGAACTACTAAAAGGGCAGGTGAATCAATAGTGTGACTTATTATCAATTTTCACCAAATTAAACTTCTCTACTCAATCACATATATTTACCAGCAACACATTATATCATCACATTAATATAAACAATGAAGAAGCTAAATCAAACAACCATGAGAGAAACTATACAAAAAAATCAATCAGAAACAACCACAAAATCCATCACACAAGAGGAACAAGATATCTGGTGGAAAACCCTTCACCGGGAAAAAAACCACCCTTGTTGTTGTTGCGCTACTCTAAATCTTCTATTAAAGAAAATGTGTCTTTTACATAGATTGTTGACTCTAATTAGCTAGGAGACTCGACCTCATATACAATCAGTTGACTCCCATCACCTAGGAGACTTCATTCTACTGATAAACTCAGAAGACTATGTTCTCACATGGATCTACAGACTAGCATCGAATGAAAGCCACCACGATCAATGATCCTCACCCAACTTTGATTGGACTATCTAATAACCATTGGATTGAGAAACTATTCCTTTCATTGAAACTTCACAATCACTACTCCACACCCATGAAGTCATTTCTCCTCTACCCTATGCAAACCTTGTTTCATCTATTTTCATACTGGATCCCCAGACTATCTGCTCAATTTTATTCAGCTCTGAAATATGATCTCCAGCTGCATGACAATCTCATCAAATCAAAATAACACCACAAATATGCTCTCTACTATAGCAAACTAGTGGCCACAATACATGCATCAAATTTGAATAACATCACCAACAACTAAAGAAAATCTCACACTCAACCATAAATATCAAACCCTCACTCCAAACTATAAATTTTGCATAATGCAATTAAGAACATACAATACAATGGCTATGTGCCAAATGCAATAGCAATGCTTGCAAAACAAAAGTGTGAGTCTAAAATATGCAGCGATACCAAGCTCTCCATCTCTACAACAACCCTGCTACAAGTCTCTACTTCTCTAATATGCAATCTGAAGTTGCGAATCAAAACACTTCTTCAGAAAATAGATCTTCTCATTCTACTGCCATTAGCACACATATAGTTAACAAATCCTTCTCACAAATAGGTTTGAAGCATACTCACATAATGCAACCTTATTTTATTCACATACATACACCATGAAACCAATCGACAACACTATTTTTCCTTTTTCGCATTGGTAAAAGCAAAAATATTCTCAACAATTCTCCAAGTGAATACCATAGGAAAATACCTTGGTTATGCTAATACAAAGGAAACTTGTACCATGGCATTATCCAAACCAATAGCACCAAAAAATACCTTGTTTATGTCAATACCAAGGACACATGTACCATGGTAATATCCAAACCAATACCATGGGAAAATACCATGGTTATGTCAATAGCAACGACTCTTGTATCATGGTAATCTCCAAAACAATACCACAGGAAAATACATTGGTTATGTCAATACTAAGGATACCTATGCTTGTGAAGTTTTCATAGGGCTACATTATTCTTTTCTTAAATACTTACATTTCTTAGTTAACATATTAACATTTTAAGTTCACCCCATAGCATTATAACATTATTTAGATCAACACCATTATTCATCAGCATATGCAACTATAAATAAAGAAAAACATCATCATCATCAAAGCAACGAAACATAAAGGAACAATAGAAGAAAATAATGCACACATAGAGACACCAAGATTGGTCAGAAACTAGGGGAAAACCCACTATGGGGAAAACCCTTGTAAATTCTTCTTCTTCTTCGATCGTCATCAAATGATTCAGCAAAAGTGAGTACAATGATCCATATCTTCATCAAAGAAACAAAAACAACTAGAAAATCCATAACATGACCTTAAACATACTTCCACTCAAAAGATCCTAATTCTCAGGACTGTAATGCATTGTCATTTACTGTAGTTAACTATTGGATATTATTGTCATAGTGCTAAAAAATGTTGAACAATGTTGCATACTAATAACTCATCTTTAGGTCCCACACGCATGCATAGCTACTATGCGAAAGCGTCTAACACAAATATGGATGCTCTTTATAGAACTAGATGAGGGCATCCGAGACAAATCTAGATGCTCTTTGGAGAACTAGATGAGGGCATCCGGGGTCCAAACATACTCAGCTCTGTCTTAAAACCTTATATGCTACCATTATGATTATGTGCGAGCATCTATAGAATTCTTGACGCTCCCTAAATAATTATGTGTGTGTGTTTGGGGACCAAACTGGAATGAAGAAACCCTAGCCACCTGGACGCTCCCATAAACACTATGTGCGTGCGTTTGAGACTTCCCAAATACTCCCATAACCATACTATGCTAGCGTCTAGGGACGAAAACTTTAGTTAACTACAAGTGTCCAAGACTCAAAAACCTTAAACATGTGCAACTTTAAACCTATAGTTTTAGACCCTTTGCGTGAGATTCCCTCCATTAGACCTGTGTGAACCAAACAATATAAGAGAGAAGAGAGTGCTTGATGAT
Organism: Pinus taeda; assembly: GCA_000404065.3. Lineage (NCBI taxonomy): Eukaryota > Viridiplantae > Streptophyta > Pinopsida > Pinales > Pinaceae > Pinus > Pinus taeda. The sequence continues at coordinate 27,865 of APFE031682198.1, read as the reverse complement.
TGTGTCCAAATGAGCTTGGGGTCTCATCTATTTAAAGGCTTTCATAAGGGCTCACTTAATGTTGAGGATATGGCTAAAACATGTACTATTGCACTCATAAAACATGTGTAAGGAAGCTACAACTAGCTGAATGAAAAATTATGAGGAAAGTATCAAATAACTCATGTAAACTCACACCATGCATAGCTCCCCCTAAGCTCAATATACCTCCAAAATGCAAGTTGATCTTGCGGACTTGAATGTGCATGAGGCTCAAATGAACTCATCAAGTATTGTTGCAATAACTCGTACTCATCAAGCTATCACACTGCTACCATATGCTCCACTTGAGGTTATGCACATCTCATGAAAATATGCAGTCCTATATAATTATCTGAGAAATAATCATGGAATATAGGAGGGGATGCTCTTCACCACTTGAAGAGTTGTTGCTCAATCTCTCTCCACACAGTCTTTGGCAACTTCTTTTCTTCCTTCATTAGTTTTACGCTACGTCCTCTTTGTTTTTGCTATTTTTCTTGATTTTTCCTTTAATAATAGGGAAACAAATAGTATCCATCCATATGGGCAAATTCATGACATGTGTAGAACTCCACGTGGCCAAGTTATCAACCAAGAGGATCAAATCTCTTGTTGCTCATGTCAGCTATATACCTTGCATGCAATATGATTCTCCTCCATTGGTTAGATCTGCAATCAGATTCCTTATGGCCAAACAGGTTACATGAATAGAAATAACCGTAAAAAGCATGATTATACCTATTTTCCAATCTCCTTGGCTATTGATATTTCTGCAAGCTCCACTAATTATATCTATACATTTTATTCCTTCAGTTAGATGCAACATGCACAAACCTGTTATAGTTGTAACATTCTACCTTATGCATGAAAGGAAAAAAAAGAACTTGGTTCCTTTGGAATTTTACATATCTTCCACAATTTTCTCTTGGAGCAAAATATTTTCTGAATGTAGGAGCTCCTTGAGATTTTCTTCTGGATTGTTTGTGGTTTTCATGGTTAATCTACTCCTTATTTCTTTGTTTTCTACTCTTGTTGTTGGAATTGTTTGCTATAGGATCTTTTGGTTCTACTTTGGTGTTTTTTCCAGCATACAAACTAGTCTCATCCTTTTGAAATCCAAGACCAGATTTATCCAATGGTGATCCCTGGATCTCAAGCAAACTATCCAAGGCTACAATGCTCTTCTCCATCTTCCACTACTTTCTCAAGGACACCACTTTACTTCTAATATCGCACACTGTTTTCCTTCTCTTAGTATTTCTTCCTCATACTTTCCTTAATTTTTTCTGATTCTGCCAATTTAATCTTTAAACTGAAAATCTGTTCCTTGAGCTTGACCTCCTTATCATCACAAATTTGCAATAGTTTTCCTTTATCCTTGCACGTAATTGTTAGCCTATAAATGTTAGCTCTAAGAACCTTAATATCATTCTCATCTTCACTAGGTACTTCAGTATGATCATTAATATTAACTCAAAAGACAAATCATTAATGTTTACACCTTTAGGTTCATGATTTTCTGGTTTCTTGTCATCATCAGCTGAATCGTTTGCACTAGTAGTATCAGACTGTTGTGGCTGAGATTCTTATTTTTGAAGGCCATCCTTAATGTTCTTATTATTGTTGCTCCTCTTCTCATTCTCCATATTGCTACTAATACCATCTCCAAGTTTGGATTCTAGCTTCTGCCACATTTCTTTGGCATATTTCAAAGCTACTAGCCTCTTCAAATCATCATCATGAAGATTCTTATAGATTATGCATCTAGCTTGCACATCCCGCTGCAAAGCTTTGCCTGCACTTGGATCATTGCCACAACCTCTATAAACTAATCTCCAAATTTTAGATCCATAAGGAAAAAACTCAGATTTAACATTTTTGCCCCATACATCAAAATTTGTAGCAGTGAGGAAAGCCACTCTTTGTGAAGCCATTCTGCAAAAAAAAAATAAAAAATACCACCAACAAACCCAAAATTTACTCTCTAATGATCAAGACGCAACCAAGAGCCCTGCTTTGATACCAATTATTGGAAACATTTGAGCACTATTCAGAGGGAGGGGTTAATTAGTAGTGTGACTTATTATCAATTTTCACCAAATTAAACTTCATTATTGAATCATATATATTTACCAGAAACACATTATATCATCACATGAATATAAACAATGAAGCAGCTAAATCAAACAACCATGAGAGGAACTTTACACAACAAGTCATCAGAAATAACCACAAAATCCATCACAGAAGAGACACAAAATATCTAGTGGAAAACCCTTCACTGGGAAAAAAACAACCCTTGTTGTTGTTGTGCTACTCTAAATCTTCTATTAAGAAAAATATATTTTACATAGATTATTGGCTCCAATTAGCTAGGAGACTCGAACTCATGTGCAATCAGCTGACTCCCATAAGCCAGGAGATGTGATTCTACTGATAATCTCAGAAGACTATGTTCTCACATGGATCTGTGGACTACCATCCGCTAAAATCCACCACGATCAATGATACTCACCTAACTCCAATTGGAATATACAACAACCATTGGAATGAGAAATTTCTCCTTTCACTGAAACTTCGCAATCACTACTCCACACCCATGAAGTCACTGCTCCTACTCTATGTAGATCTCATTGCATTTATTTTCATACTAGATCCCAAGACTATCTACTCAACTTGATTCAAATTGCAATATGATCTCCATTGGTAAGACTATCTCATCAAATCAAAATAACACCACAAATATGCTCTCTACTCTAGCAAAATAGTGGCCACAATACATGCATCAAATCTTAATAACATCACCATCAACTAAAATAAATCTCACACTCAGCCATAATATCAAACCCTCACTCTAACCTATAATTTTTGCATAAAAAAATTAGGAGCATAGAACACAATGGCTATGTGCCAAATTCACTAGCAACACCTGCAAAACAAAAGTGAGAGTCTCAAATATGCAGCTCTACTAAGATCGCCATCTCTACAACAATTCTGCTACAATTTTCTGCTTCTTTAATCTACAATCTGAAGTTCTGAATCAAAACACAACTTCAACAAATATATCTATTCATTCTGCTGCCATTAGCACACATATACTAAAGTAATCCTTCTCATGAATAATTCTAAAGCATACTCACATAATGCAACTTTCGTTTACTCACATAAACGCACAATCAAACCAACCAACAACAATATTTTTCTTTTTTCACATAACTAAAATCCAAAATATCCTCAGTAATTCTCAAAGTCAATACCATGGGAAAATACCATGGTTATGCCAATACCAAGAACATTTGTACCATGGTAATCTCCAAACTAATAACACGAGAAAATACCTTGGTTATTTCAATACCAAGAACATGTGTACCATGGTAATATCCAAACCAATACCATGGAAAAATACACGGTTATGTCAATACCAAGGACTCATGTACCATGGTAATATCCAAAACAATACCACATATAAATACCTTGGTTATGTCAATATCAAGGACACATGTAACATGGTAATCTCCAAACTAGTACCACAAGAAAATACCATGTTTATGTCAATACCAAGACTATCTACACCAAGGTAATATCAGGTGCCAACCTACTCCACACACACATACCAATACCATGGTAATGCTAATACCAGGAATACATGTACCATGGTAATGCTAGTACTCCTACAACATCATCATCAAGCCAACACAATAGAACACAAGGAAAAACCATACTAACATCAAGCTACATCATCAAATACTGACATCAAGGGTTGACATCAATGCCAACATAACCAAATCAATGCCAACTTAACTAGTTGTAACCATGCTATAAGGAGGATATCCACACATCAACTATGCTACATATGGTTGACATCAATGCCAACATGAACTAGCTTCCATCATGAACCAATGCCAACTTTAGCTGGATGGAACCATGCACACCATAATTCCAACAACATGATGATGTTATGCTAACTTCAACACGCGAGCTCCCAATGACCCTTAAATATAAGGTCGTGTGTTAAGGTCTTTTGGTTGGCTAAGGCACTTAAGTTCAGGCCCAGGCCAAATGATGGATCAGTTCACCCTAAACAATGAGTATAAACAAGTCTCGGTGAAATGGAAATATGGAGTATCAATGTGGCTCTGTAGTTATGTGACCATGCGTGGGTTGTTTTATTGTGGAGGTTTTTCATTCAAGTCCATGAGAAGGCTCGTCATAGTGTTATATAAGTCTAATGGGAAATTTATTTTTATTTTTTTATTATTTCACACAAGTTGCAATGTTATAGCTCAAGGCTCAATGCATTGTCATATTATATAGCCCAGAGGTGAATCACTGCTAAATTATATTGTTTAAGTCCATATGGCAAGTCACAATGTTATATCATAAGTTTGTGGCCCATTAGAGCTAGTCGCAATCTTATATCATATATATCCTGTGACCTGATGGGGCTAGTCATAGTGATATGGAATCTCCCTGATTTACCGACATTAACCAGTATATTTTCTTTGGTTGATGTTAGCAGAATTGCGTGAAAGATCACATCAAAACCATATCAGCAAATACTTAAAGAAGAAGCAACATAAACAACACCATAAAAACAATGCACACCATAAGTTTGATAACAGAGTTCATCCAGCATGAACTACGTCTTCAGGCTCAGTTCTAATAGTGGGGATGTTGTTTCATTAATGTCATCAAAATAGAGGCATGCACATAGAAAAATACATCATTATACCTCCAATCCTATGAGTGACTTGAAATTCAACTACTCATACTACAACAATCATAGCACGAGTGAGTCCATCTCATCCTCCTGAGACTTTTGACTATAAACATGACTCACTTCTGACAAGTGCATTATTGTCTTGAACATTTTTCCCAATTGTTCATGATGATGGAAGATTTCTACCATGAACCATGAATTTCTCTACTCAGATGGAAAAATTTACTACACCATTGTGATCCTTGCAAAATTCTGGTTAAAATGAGTATAAAGTTGGCTACTTGCCCTCACCTACAAATATGGCCCCACATAGAATATTTTAGATTCCTCAAATATTGTTCATGGAATATACCTAGAATATTTCCTCAAAATATTCCCTAAAATATGATGCAAAATATTGCCTCATAATATTCCCATCTCAAAAATTGTGTCAAGTGCGAGTTCTTCTCATCCCTACCCTAGTTCCACTATTGTCTCCCTTGGTTTCCCTGCTTGCTACCCCACGTGATAATTGTATAGAGTTTAAATAAAATAGTTCTAGGCAAAGGCTACAAAGCCTTGCTTGGCACGCTTTGGCTAGCTTTGTTCCATTAGGTTGTTGGTGGGCCAGAGGTCCCAAGGTCAAACCCCGAGAGCCTCCCACATTTTGGTTCATTGTCTACTTTTCCAATGTTATAACATATAAAAAAATTAAAGCATAGTTTTGGAATTTGATTTGCTAAGAGTTTTGTTGTTGCAAATTCATTTGAAGAAAGCGTTTTTGGGTCATAGAAGTCTTTACAAGGATCAATGGGATGGTTAGATTTCTTTAATTTTTATTTATTTAATTGCATTTCAGTTTGGAGTTTGTTTTCCCAATTTTTGACACATTGATTTTTATGTGCAAAAGTAATTCATTTTATTTGAATTTTTATTGGTTTTTGCAAGAGATCTGTTGGAAAGGATGAAACCAAGAGATCTTGGAGCAATGAGGTTGCACCGACAAAGGAAAAAAAAGGGAACGACAACTCCAAATTTGATAGATCTGAACTACCTCCAACAACTCTCCAATTTTGGATTTCTTCTTGTAAATTATAAATATTAGTTTTGTGAATGAGGAAAGTGTTCCTCTTCTCTGCAAGTGAGAGACACTAGGCACTTTTGTAAAGGGATTTCAGATATAGATAGGGAGGAAAACTCGGATCTCAGGATGTTGGGGATTTTCTTTTCAAGATTTAATCTTTGTATTTGAGGTAGAGTTGGCACTATTGTAGATCCTTCTTTTAGTGGCAAAGCTTATTATTTCTAAAGGATTGTTGGAGATCTTTGGAGAAACAGAAAATAGACCAAGTTTCACCAATTTGTATTTGAATATTTTTATTTAAAATGAAAATTTTATCTTTTGATGGCAAATCTGTGTAAATTTTTCATATTGTGCACTTTTGTTTAATATGAAAATGGTTGTCTTGTAGGATCAACTATCTGATCTATCAGTCTCATGGATCCATTGTCAATTTTTGCTTTGCTTATGTGTTTAAATAAGATTTCTGAGTAACTATTTACTCAGAAATCTATCATCTATAATAGATTTAATCGTCATTGAATTGTAAGAATTTTTTATGCCTTTTTGGTGGTCAATCATTCATTGTTTTAGATCTCCAAACAAAGCATGCGTTGCACCTAAAATATCAGTTTGTTGGAATTTTTTCTATAGCATGATATTCATTACTAAAAGCATGTTGAATCCCTATTTTATTTTAAATCTTGCACTTGATATTTGGGAGCTATCTCCTAAGTATCGAGTTAGGTTGTTTCTTTTACTTTTCTGCACTGCATTTAGAATTAGATTCTTAGGTTAATTAATTTCATTCTTATAAGTCTCCTTATAGAGGAGAAACCTTAGGTGTGGCTTGGTTGATCCCTTGTTTTAGCTTGAGGATTGCTTTCTTGCAAGTGCATTGCAAGAGGGTTAATCTAATTTTTCTCTTCTTGTTGATTGTCAATCATAGACATGATAAATCGATGAGGAGATACATGAGGTAACTAGACCCTATAGAACCAGTCAGAGCCATCATTTAAACAGAAAAGACTCTGATTTGGGACTCTAATCGAATGCCCTTCCCAAATGTTGATGAGGTCATTTTTGGCCATCAACATTTTTGGTGCTAGAAGGAGGGCCAACCATAAACTGTTCTTTTAAGCTTTAAATTTTAAAATTTTATCTTAAGCTTTGAAATTTTTATAATGGCTTCCTCTAAAGGTCCTCCTTGGAGTTGCTTTATTGAACTTCCACCAACTACCATTCCAATAAAGGTGTTCAGTCTCTTGTCAAAAATAAAATTCAATGGTAATACTTATGCTTTTATCATCTCATTCGATTTATTTTAGATTGCAATAATTTTGATATTGATGAAGGTGTTATCATCTAAAATTAAAATTGAAAGTTTTGTGTAAAGTTTTTTAAGCTAGTTTATGTCTTATGAGCAATGGATTGATATTTAAAAGCACACAAACTAAGTTAAATTTGCAGATTTTAACAGTGAAAAATAGACAACAAGCAGCATCACAAAACAACAATTTGATGACGGAGTTCACCCCTCCTGGGCTACGTCTCCAAATCCAACTTCCTATGTTGTCCCTTTAAATTATATGCTCAAATGTGTAATTACATTAACATGCAATGCTCAAATTGCAAAAATAACATTGCCATTGTCTCCAGAACACCCAAAAAACCCTTGTGTAGGCTCTTCTTGGGCTAAAAAAGGTTGAAAATGGCCAAGTTAGGCCACCCTCTCCATTTCTCTGCTAACTCTTATGCAAATTCAGCCCTCTGTCAAAACTGGCAACAAAATTCAACTTTTGCGGCATTGCAAGGTGAAAAATTGCAAATCCAGGTGGTGCGTTCGGCCACAAAACCCATTGATTTTGGTGCAATTTGTTGAACGGTTAGTTGGGCCAATAGAGTTGTGCACCTATTCTTCTGCCCTCCAATCGGTCATGTGGCAATTAATGTGACCATGGGGCATGGTCCAGAGGCCACGCGCCTGCTGGCCTTGCTCATGGTCATTTGAAATTTAATGTGACTAGAGGCCGAGCGCAAGTAGGGTGTCACACACCCACCCCTCCCAATCCTTCCACGAGTGGTTACATGTTCATGATAGAACCTAGGGTTGGGGCGTAGGCAGGGTGCCACACACCCCACCTTCTTCGCTTTGCACACGGTCAACATACCACAATACAACTTGGGGCTGAGCCATTCCAGCAAGTTCGCTGACCCGACCCTCCCCCTAACGTGCCAATCATATCACTTTAAATAAAACCGTCCGACATTGTTGTAACAAAAAACAACGCAATGTAACGATGGAATGGTGGATTGTGTTGCCGTAGGTCATGGGGTCGAATCCCATGGAGGCTCATTCAGTCCTTAACCAAATTTTTGCCTCATCTAGAGTGCCACGTGGCTTGTGATTAGGCCATGCATCACTCCGTGATTGACCCAAAACAAATCACCACCAACTAATCAAATCACGCCAATTTCCTCTGTACGACTAAGCCATGTATCTTGTCCTGATTGGATCTGTACTGCACAATCACCTTGATGACATCATCATATAGGCTGCCACGTGGCATCCGTACATTGCCTAGTCAACCCTGCAAGTTGACTTTTTTACTGTTTGCCAAAAACGTCAAAATGTGATAACTTCCTTATACAATGTAGGATTGAGGCGATTCAAGCATCCTTGGAATCAAAATGACGAGATCTACGCTTTGGCAACAATTTCGTGGGAATTTGAGCACTTTCATTTTTGAGCATATTTTTGATCCCCTAGATCATTCCTCCCCACTAGAAGCTTTTGGATCACCAAACGTCTATTTTTACTTAGCAAGTAAGTGAGGGTACAACTCCCTCACTTTCCCGATCTCTATCCACCTTACTTTACTTGGATTGGTACCTTTGAGCCCCACTCGTAGATACTCCACATTGCCTCTGCATGAAGTCCTTATCCTCCTGTCAAGAATTGAGTCTTCCTGCAACTCATTTAAATATTTAGGAGAAAAATATTCAATAGATGGAATCTGAACATTCTCTTGTTTATCAGCAATCATTGGAGGCTCATATAATCTCAAGTTTTCCACATTCATAACAGAATAAATTTCTATGTAAGATGGCAAATCTAATCGGAAAGCATTGTTACCAATATTCTCCAAGATTTTGAAAGGACCATATCTGATTGGCTTGATCTTTTTACCTTCACCTTATAGTATTTCCTTGCTGATGTACAACCAAACTTGATCTCCCACATGGAAATCATGATCAACCTGATGCTTGTCATGTCTTGCTTTGTACTTGGCTTTGCTTTTCTCTACCTGTTATTGTACCCTTTGATGCACTAGTTGAATTTATTCAATGAAATGATTGGCATTGTCCACATCAGTATGTCCATCTACTGCAATATCTTTACCAATGATCCGTTAATGAAAAAGGTATTACAGACTTTATGTGAAGTTGTTTATGTTACTTAGTGCAATGGATCAACGTCGTGAAGTAGAACGTGCGTTAGCATCCCAGTCCAATCGCCCAAATTTCACCACCAAGGGTCGCCCCCCACAGGGTCACAACACTACCAAACACTCAAAGTTCAAAAGGTGTCACCTGCAGAAACGGCGGAAAGAAGAAAGCAGGGATTATGTTACTACTGTGATGAAAAATACTCCCCCGGGCATAAATGCAAGGAGCCCAATTTTTTTCAAATTGATGCTACTGATCACAGCTCATCGGAGGAAGCCCCACCACTTGAGGAACCAGAGAAGGAAAAAGAGGACAACCAGAAGGACAATGTACTTGAAGAACCAATTATTTCGCTGCATGCTTTGGCAGGGATTTCTTCGCCTCAAACTCTCAAAATCAAAGGTTTTATTAAGCATCACCCAGTAGTAGTCTTGATTGATAGTGGAAGTACACATAATTTTATCCATCAAAGAATCGCGGAAGCATTGCATTGTTTTGTACTAGCAGTTTCTAACTTCCAAGTCCAAATTGCTGATGGGGAAACAATGAATTGTGAAGGCCGCTGTGAAAATGTCAAACTTCAAATGGGGGATTATCAGTTAAAGACCCACATCTTTTCCATACACATGGGAGGGTGCGACATTGTCCTAAGTGCTGAATGGCTTCGCACACTTGGCCCAATCACAATGGATTTCCAGGATTTATATATGAGCTTTAAGCAGAACAACCACACACATACCCTCCGCGGACTCCAGGCGGGAGCTCCCTCTATCATCAACTCACATCGCATGGAAAAATTGTTAAAAAAGGGCCATCATGGAGTTATAGCTCAATTTAATGTCATCCAGGCCTTCAAACCCAATTCTCTTCCGATTCATCCTGAGATGCAACAGATCTTAAATATCCATCTGCCAATGTTTAACAAGCTTCATGAGCTTCCACCCTTGAGAGGGGAACATGATCATAGCATCACTTTGGTCCCAGGGGCCCAACCACCAAATGTGCGCCCATATAGATATTCGTTCGCCCAAAAGAATGAAATAGAAAAAATAATCACGGAACTTTTGGAAGCAGGCGTCATTCGTCCCAGCATTAGTCCTTATTCATCACTGATGGTCATGGTGCTCAAAAAAGATGGGGAATGGCGTATGTGTCCAGACTTCAGGGCCCTCAATAAGTTGACAGTCAAAGATAAATTTCCCATCCCGGTTGTTGATGATTTGCTGGATGAACTAAATGGGGCTCAATTCTTCACTAAGCTTGATCTTCGCTTAGGCTACCACCAAATTCGCATGAAAGAGGTCGACATTCCAAACACTGCTTTCAGAACTCATGAAGGCCATTATGAGTTCCTGGTCATGCCATTCAGTCTTTGTAATGCCCCATCTACTTTTCAGAGCCTTATGAACCACCTGCTTAAACCATATCTCAGAAAATTTGTCCTTGTTTTCTTCGAGGACATCCTCATCTACAGTCGCACTTGGGCCGCACATCTTCAACATGTAGATCTGCTCTTGCAACTGCTCCGCGAGCATAAATTATTTGTTAAGATGTCCAAGTGTTCTTTTGGCATGGAAGAAGTTGAGTATTTGGGCCACATTGTAGGGCGTGAAGGTGTCAGGGTGGACCCCAAAAAGATCTAGGCAATGTAGGATTGGCCTCAACCTAAGAACTTGAAGAGCCTGAGAGGATTTTTGGGTCTCACGGGCTACTATTGCAAATTTGTCCGCAATTATGGTCGCATTGCGAAGCCCCTCACTCAACTCCCCAAGAAAAATTCATTCCTCTAGAATGATGAAGCACAACAAGCCTTTACAGCGCTCAAAAATGCCATGTGTTCCACTCCAGTGTTAGCACTACCCGACTTCACCAAATCTTTTGTCATTGAATGTGATGCTTCGGGTACGGGTATTGGGGCAGTCTTAATGCAGGAAGGTCGACCCTTGGCCTTCACAAGCCAACAACTAAGTGGGAAGAATCTGGGACAATCTACCTATGAGAAAGAGATGATGGCCATCTTACATGTAGTAGATACCTGGCGACCTTACTTATTGGGGCAACGCTTCCAAATCCGCACAAAAACCATCAAAGCCTTAAATATTTTTTGGGAGCAACGCCTATCCTCACCACAACAAAAATATAAATGGCTCGCCAAAAAGTTGGTGGGATATGATTATGAGATAATTTACAAGAAAGGGCGCGAAAATATTGTAGCAGATTGCATTATCTCGCCAATTTGAGGAGGAAAGTACCCTGCTCGCAATTTCCCTTCCCATTCCAGAATGGATTGAAGAGGCTCGAAGGGAATGGTTTTCACATCCCTGGCTCTCCCAACTCATTACTCAATTGCAGGCATATCCAAATTCCACCGAGGACTACTCGTGGCAAGATGAGATTCTTCGCTACAAGGACAGAGTCGTAATATCACCAACATCCACCCTCAAAAGCCGCATTTTGGCGGTGATGCACTCATCCCCCAATGCAAGACATTCAGGCTTTCAAAAGACGTATGCTCGCACTCGAAGATCATTTTTTTGGACAGGAATGAAAAAGGGCATTCTTACTTTTGTAGCAGAATGCGAAGTCTGTCAGCACCATAAAGGAGAGACAGTCAAAGCACCAGGCACATTACAACCATTGCCCATCCCGGCATCAATATGGACGAAGGTTTCTATGGATTTCATTACAGCACTTACGAAGTCAAAAAACAAGTCAGTCATCATGGTGGTTGTGTACAGACTTTCTAAGCATGCTCGTTTTTGCGCCCTACCCCACCCTTTTACACCAACTTTCGACGCTCAATCTTTCATGGATCAGATCTTCAAATTGCATGGCATGCCCACTTCCATTGTGTCTGATCGTGACCCAGTCTTCACCAGTAAATTTTGGCAGGAACTCTTCCGGCTACAAGGTACCCAACTAAAACTCAGTACTTCCTATCATTCACAAACTGATGTTCAAACTGAAGCAGTCAACGAATGTCTGGAAACCTACTTAGGTGTTTCACTTCAGAAAAGCAACATCTCTGGGTACAGTGGTTACCTCTAGCTGAATGGTGGTATAACACCAACTATCATGCCACCACCAAAATGACTCCATATGAAGCAGTTTATGGTCAACTCCCTCCTTCCCCTACTTCTTATATCAAGGGGTGCTCAAAGGTACAAGCAGTGGATCAACTCCTACAGAACCGCACAACCATGCTTGCCCACCTTAGAGAGAATCTTCATCAAGCTCAAAACCGCATGAAGCAACACGTAAATTAGCATCGCTCAGAATGCCAATTTCAAGAAGGGGATCAGGTATTTTTGAGGCTGCAACCATATAAGCAAACATCACTCAAAGACAAGGGTTGTCAGAAACTATCTCGAAAATTCTACGGATCGTATCAAGTACTTCAACGCATTGGAAAAGTGGCCTACAAGCTAGCTTTGCCACCCACTGCAAAAATCCATCCAGTTTTCCATGTCTATGCCTCAAGAAAGTGATTGGGAATAATCGCAGAATTCAAACCAGTCTACATGAAATGGATGAAGAAGGGTCAACCTAGCTCCAACCTGAACAGGTCCTGGGCACACGAGAACGGCACCTGCGTGGCCACATGATCAAGGAAGTCCTCGTCAAGTGGAAAGACACCTCTCTGGAAGATGCAACCTGGGAACCAACCACTATTCTTCAGCAGTTTCCGCAACTTCAACCTTGAGGGCAAGGCTATTCTTATGGGGGAGGGCATGTTAGGGTCCCACCCTAACCCCCTTATTTATGTAATAGATTTGAGTCATATTTATAGTTAAGTAAAGAGTCAATAAAGCCCATATTAATAATTGTAAGTGGTTAACCCGCATTTAATGATGGAACCACAGTTAATTGCAAATGGGCCATGGTATTAGATAGATGGTATTAATAAGAACCATGGTATAGATGGTATTAATAAGAACCATGGTATTGCCCCATGGTATTACATGTATGAATCCTATATAAAGGATAGAGACTCCCTGCGAGGGGCATCGTGCCTTATTTTGTCATCGAGCTCTGCTCTATTGGAGGTTGCCCCCTCGAAGAGGCAAGTGAACATTGCTTTCTGAATAATAAAATACTTGTTATTTCTCATTGTTCTATGTTCTGGGTATATTTCTTCGCATATTTGGTATTCTAGCATCGTCTTGCAGGTTAAGAGCATAACACGCTGACCACGAGAAGTTCCCTCACCTAGAGACTACGCAGCTCATAAAGCCTAAGCAGAACGCTGTGGTGGGGGTTACCGAATTAGAGCTACGAAAGTGGTTGCGGAGTGGAAAAGGCAAGGCTACTAAACCTGCTTTGGGTGTCGCATTTCCACCGCGCACCAATAACAACTTTCGTCATCAGGCAGCTGCTCTGCCTGGTGCATGGTGGGTGTTTGTCGCTGGAGGAGCCCATCCCCATCACGGAACATTTGATTCACCGCATCACCCGGACGACATGCAAAGGAGAGGACCCCGGAGATATCTCGAAGGGGAAAAGCAGTGATTTGGCCATCGCAGAGACCATGAAAAAGAAGTATAATATGGAAAAGAAGAAGAGGGGCTACGCCATATCTAGCATCAATGACAAAGCAGTAAGAGTGGCGACCCAAATACTGGCAAGTAAAGTTATCCGCAAGTGCCGCACAGATGAGGTACCCGCGCTGATGGTAGAACTTGCTGAGCAGTGCGTAGAGGGGGTCCAGTTTAACTGGTCCAAGCTCTTCTGCAAGGAATTCTTGGAGAATTGTCGCGAAGCTCAAAAACAAGGCAAAATGTTCCACTATGCATGGCTTCTGTTGTCCATAGTGCTCGTGGCAGGGGAATTGCAGAAGGACAGTCAATTCCCCACAATTGACAGGGATCTGCCAGAGGCTGCGAAGTACACTTCGCTCTGGGCCACAAAGGATGTAAATAGGATCCACGACAATAAGATATTCTAGGTGTTCATGGAGATGAACCTCAAAAAGGGGATCAACCGCAAGTCACAGTTATCACCCACTATCTACAACAGACTGCAAAGTTTTGCAAAGTTTAAGGCGAACCTCCACAGCATATACATCAGAGCGCACAAGGACCTGGCCAAGCAATGGAGAGAGCTACCCTTTGTAGCCACGGACAATGTAATCTTTAATGAACTGGAGACATGGCCACTGGAGTGGCACGCTCCAGACATTGCAGCGATAGAGAAGTCTGCGACGTAGAGGAAGAAAGAGGAGGCCAAACTGCGCATGGCGCAATTGGCAAAAAAGAGAAGGAAGGAGGCAGCGGCAACAGAAGCGCAGGAGGCATGGGACGTCGCACAGACAGTAGCTTAACATAAAAAGGCCGCAGCAACAGCAGCAGCAGTGCAGGGGGTAGTTGCGAAGGCGCGCGAGGGCCAAAAGTTGCCTTCACATGGGCAAGGAGCAAAGGAAGAGGAGGGAGGCGCGGACCCACAAACCGCATCAACGTAGTTGTAGCGCCAGCAGCCAACCGAGCGGACAGGGCCGCGCAAGGAGGTCAAGGCATCGAAGTTGTCGATTGACCCGATCACCCTTATCGAGGGTGAAGTGCACGACATCGGGGAGACAGTGCGTGATGTCACCACCGAGGCCCTCTAGAATTTTATGCAGGAGAAGCAGATTGTGTTGGGAGCCCTCAAAGTGTAGCTGCACGAGTTGCAAGTAGACCAGCCTCGCAGTCGAAACAACTGCAGCAGAGGAGATGGTGCGCGCTCGGGTGACAAATACCATAGTGCTGCTAGAAGGGGCACTGGTGACAACAAATGAAGCCAATAGGCCTACGATTAGCGCACTGAAGGGTATTGGAATCAACCTGGCTGCACTCTCATGAGAGACATTGTACGTTCTGCAAGATGGGATTACTTCAAAACTGCGAGCTAGGGAAAGTCGTGCGCTGCAAGTACTAAGTGAGCAGAAAATCAACATGGAACAGTTGAGCTTGCAGTGCGCTGAAGTGGTGTCGCAAAATCGACAGCGGGTACAGGTACTGGACGAAGCTTGTCAAAGCGTCCCTTAGCTGGCCATCCCAGCAAACGCACCAACAGAGGCGTGCATCCACAAGCTAGCAGCAGGGGTGCGCGAGTTGCGGGAGGAAATGACAAAGGTTCAACTGGAGTTGAACCTTCAGATTGCAGAGCTGCGATTAAAGGCGTATCCATCCACCCCTCCAGAAGTAAGAGAACAGCGCGCCAGCGCTATTACAGTGGGACTGGGCAAGATCTGCAATGCAGTGCGAGACTGCACCAGAGTGTTGGAGGAGTCATTTGAGGTCCTCACGAATCTGCAAGAGGACCCCAACATCCAACGATTATAGACAGAGGCACGAGAACTCCAACAGCAATATGACAGCGTGAAAGGAACTGCACTGACGGTGGCCCTCACTTAGAGACTCGCACGGATGCAACAGGCCAAAGCGCTGAAAGAACAGGTTGACACGACACGACACAAGAAAGCAGCCCTGAAGGCGGGTGTTCAGCTTTGGATCGACAAGGCCTTCACCATCACAGCAGCAATTGAAGGCAAGCTCGCACAAATGCAAGGGACACAGGCACAGATGCAGGAAAGCAGTTCCAACACCGCGATCTCAGAACAACGCGTCTAGGAGATCCAGAAAGCAGTCGCTCAGTGCATTGTCGACCTTGCATTGGTTCGGACAAAGTTGGAGGGACTCCACGCGAAGATCTTCGCGCCGACATAGTGACTCAAGGGCGAGTCACGATGTTTGTGTTGGGGACCTGTTGGGCATGGAATCCCCCCAAGGCATGTTTTGGGGCTTAAAGCCCAAGTTTTGACCAAGTCTTTTGTAAAATCTCCATGAATTATGGGCGCAAAGTGCGAAGTCATAATAGAGTCACAGGGTTGTCTGCCCTTGTTTTTGTAAAGTAATGTCATTTTGATAGACCTACCCATGGTCCGCGGACCATGGGATTGTATAAATAAAGCAAGGCTCTAAGTGTAGAAGGAGGCATAACTAATAGAATGGAAGCATGAGGAGTCTAAGACACTGAATCGAAGTGTAAAGTGTGTCTTTGGGTCGTAGAGTAGGAGAAGGCTCTGCGGCTGAATACGCAGAGGCCTAGTAGTCCGCAGTTGAGTGCATGGACCCCTGCAGCTGAGTGCACAGGGCAGGTCGAGTCTGTAACCGTTGGAAGAATTAATAAATAAGAGTTTACCATATTTCTGTGTATCTTTTCCTGTTTTAATGTATGATTGGGTATAGATTGCAAGTGTATTGTTTATTTGTTGCGCAAACTCATATGATGTGTTGTATAAATAAATATAACTTAAGACATCCATTTACGTGAAGATAAGTGACAAGCATAGGAAGATAAGTAAGATCTCAAGTGTGACTTAAGGGAATAGCGCAAAGCGCTGCTCCAGTAGTGCAGAAGCCCCACAGCCCCTGGTTAGGGCTACGCGAAGGCAAGTATATCATGGCGCGAAGGCCTGGGAAGTACGCGAAGCAACCTGCGCGAAGAGAATAACAATTGGACCAATTCAACCGCTCAGACATCTCAAGGGTGCGGAAACCTGGTTCCATCACCCCCCCATACTACTTTGGGTGAGACTTCAATCCGCGCTCCGTGCACTGTTGCCGAAAGGGCCAGTAGTACAGGGATTTATTTGGCTAATTAACTCTAAACCTGGGTCAGACCCCAACAAGCCAACAGTAGATCTATATAATCAAGCATGTTTCTCAAGGTAGTGTTGGGAAGTTCAAAGCCTAGTTCTTGGCTAAGGGGTTCTCTCAAAGAGAGGGATTTGACTATGACAAGACATTTTCCCCTATATTCCTCAATCGGATCCATGAATTCCATTGTTGTAGAGATCGGTTGGAAGATCCATCAAATGGACATTAAGACATAAGTTCTTAATGGTGTGATTGAGGAAGAGGTCTATATAGAGTAGTCAGAGGGTTGTAAAGTGCATGGGACGGATTCTCATGTACGCATTGAAGAGAGAACTATATGGAGTGAAGCAGACACCACATGCATGGTATTCCAAGATAGACAAATATCTTTTTGGTTTGGGCTTCACCACGAGTGATTCTAACTCAAACCTATATTATATAGTAGTCAAGGGAAAACCACTCATTCTTCTGTTGTATGTACATGATTTGTTTATAATAGGTTCATTGCATATTGTAAGAGCGATCGTGCTTCAAATTTCGACATGAAGGATGGTCGATACACTACTTTTTGGGGTTGGAAGTGTGGAAAAGAGATGGGAAGATCTTCCTTGGATAAGGAAAATACTCTGTGGATATTCCGAAGAAATTTGAGAGGTAGGATTGTAGGCCTATGGCTACACCAATGGTGACCAATTGGAAGAAAATTGATACTTCCAAGTCAAAGGCAACAGACCCCACTTTATACAGGCGGTTGATTGTCTCTCGTATGTATCTAGTCAATACTAGACCAAATATATGTTTTGTTGTCAATACACTCTGTCAGTTTATGGTTGAGCCAAAGCAAGTGCAATGGGTGGCAATGAAACATGTCCTAAAATATATACATGGAAACGTTGAGTATGGATTGAACTATAACAAGGAGATGGAGTAAAACTAGTGGGTTATCCACATATTGATTGGGAAGACAGTGCAGTTGACAAGAAAAGTACTTCAAGTTGTTTTTCAACATGGGGTCTGGAGTTGTTTCTTGGTTCAACAGGAAAGAAAATTCAGTTGTATTGAGTTCTATTGAGGCTGGGTACATGGCAGTGAGTTTGAAATCATGTGAGGTCATTTGGATTTGGAAGTTAATCATGGGGTTGTTTGATCAGAAGTTGAAGTTGACTGTGATACATTATAAAAATAAGAGCTACATCAACCTCTCGAAAAATCCAACGTTTCATGACAAGTCAAAACACACAAAGATCAGGTATCACTTCATCTGGGACTGTGCAAAAGGGGACAATGAAGCTACAGTATGTGCCTATAGATGAGCATGTGGAAGACATCGTCACAGAGGCTTTGATGAAAGGAAAGTTCATCTTCTTCAGAGACAAGCTAGGGGTTACGCAAAACACTTTCCTCACTAAGAGGGAGTGTTGAATTTTAGTAGCTCGAACAAGTGATTCTGCATAGGCTTATTATTGTGTATGCAGAAGATGTCTGACAAACTTTTCTAGCAAAGTGAATCTTATTTTTTCCTATGTAAATGCACATTAATAAACTTAATTAATTAATGTTAGCTAAAGTAAGGATTTTATAAAGTACCTTTAAATGACTTTATGAATAAATCATGAACGTTACATCTAAGGAGATGATGAGGTTTAATCTCATCCATAGATCTCGTCATGCATTACGAAGCCGTGAATTACATGGTTATGATTTACGAAGTTGACTTCATGGATTACGAAGTTGGGAAGAAAGATAAAAGTAATTTCTTGGAGAGAAGATGGCACACATTCCAAGGCAACATGCACTTCCAGAGAAGTTGGCATGCATACCAAGGAGAAGCAAGTGAGGAAAAGAGGGAGAAGGGATAGCACAAAGACCAAGGAAATTAGGCACACAAATCGAGGTAGGTTGCATGTGTGAGAAAGTTGCATAGAACCCTGTAGGCATAGAAATCAAGGCAATGCACAACATGAACTTTTTCAATGGTGTAGAGTTGCATGTGTGAGATTTGCACACAAGAAAATGAGGCAGCGATCAACAGGAAGATCGAGGTAGGTCTAAAACTTTTGTTGGCACATAGATCGGATTTTATTGTTGTAATAAATTTCTAATTTCCCTCAGCAAGTTGAAATAAAAACAAAACACATTTGTTCGTTTTCCGAAGTTAGGATTCCATGGCTAGAAAAAAAAAATTTGTTAACATTTATGTGCTTGATTTTTGTTTTTGCTATGTCAAATTTGTTAGAGACAATAGTATCTCTTGTGCATAAATTTCAGATTTGGTTTTGCTATTAAAAATT
>APFE031682192.1:0-12735 GCA_000404065.3 Pinus taeda | reverse complement strand
TTAGACGGAGCCTGAAGTATGGCCAGATAGCCTTCGAAACACTATTGCTCTGCATTAGCAAAGTAGATCAACGCCACTTCAGTCCATCTCCAGTTTGGTTTACGAACTGAACGGCTTGGAACTTGCCTTGTTTCTTGGTTGTTTCTTGGTTTCTCCTGCTTGATTAGCTTTTTGGGTTGAATCCCTGTGTTTCTTCTTGCCCCTTGGTATACCTGGGTACTGTTGACTTAGCTTTGGCTCTTTTGTTTTTTATTTTTTCCATATCAAACTCGGTTGGTGCTTGTTTATAGGGTTACAGTCGCGCCAGTTGGTGCAAGTTGCACATTTACAACCCGCGCCAATCCCTGAAAGGCGCTAGTTGCAGCCTGACAGTTGCGCCAAGATTGGGAGCTTTTGAAGTTTGCTTGGCTGTGAGCCTTCTGAGCTTGGTTTTTGTCCTGGGTACTTTTTCAGACTACTTGAGTGTGTTGGAGTGTGATTTGACTAGCTTTGATCGTTACCCTTTGGGTGTTTGCTTTTTTTTATCGATTTCACATTTCTAGCCCTAGGGCATCTAGTGGCTTTGTGTGTCGAGCCTTCCTCGGGTGTTTTGATCTTCTAGTGGTCCAGTCGATTCTCTGATTGCTCCCTTGCACTTGTTTGGTGGTTGTAGATCGTTTTGTTGCGTTATTTAGGTGACTTGCTTTGTCTTCACTTGAATTCCGCTTCATCTCACTTTGAGCCTAGATTACACGGCTCATTGGTATCTTTGGGATCTTTCTTGTTCTTTGGAAGTTTGATTTGTGATTTAAGGAAATGAATGTGCTTGCATTAAATAGAATTTGTTTGTTGTTATTTCTCAAAGTTGTTTAGTGCATTTTTCCATCATCAAAAAGAAAAATCTCTTTTGCTTTGTATTAGTTCATGAGAATTAGAACTTTTCATTTTGATCAGTGATTAGTGATCTTAAAGAAATGTTTGTTAATTTCCATTAGCTGCATTAGGGAAGTTCTTTGTTGTTTTGTGATCATTTCATTTGTGTGAAAGCTCTCAAACCCTCTCATAACTAGCATTCATCGAATGAAATGACATATTTTGGCATATAGTTTTCATTTAGGGAATTTTGAGAGATTACATATGGTAAGGCCTGAAAACTGAAACCTAATACAAGATCAACTTTAAAATAAACCGAATGAATCTAACAACACATTAGAACATAGCGCACACTTTTTAGAGGTCTAGGCTAGAGACGTGCTCCGGCGTCGTTAAACCTAGTCACTTTTGTTTCCACTCAAGGTTGGGTGATTCCTCCTTCTGTAACTCAATTATGGTCTAGTACGGACTTGTGCTCCCATGTACCGTCGAGTATATGGGGAGACTCCACTAGGTTATCATCCTTTATCCACAGGAAGCCGTGTCTACCGCCTTATAGCTCGTAACGCATTGAACACAGCTTTCGGGAAGATTGACTGCCGTACGGAAAGTCCTTGGTTTTCATATGATTGCTAAGGTGTATATGCAGTTTTACGGATTGTCTGGTAAACCCTTTGCCTAGTTCTCCAAAGTAGTCACTTTTTGATCCTTTTCGGACTCCCTAAAAGAAAAGGCTCACCTGAGCATTTGTCACTTCGGGCTCACTAAACATTCGAAGGCGACTAGAGTCATCTTTTTGTCCTTTTCTCGACTCTTTAAAGCTGAAAAGGTCAAGTTATGTCCTTGTGTCTTAAAATTTATTCACCCGCGATCAGACGCCCTGTTAGATTTTGTTTGTTGACCGTTTGATTGTGTGTGGTGACTTTTTTCAGCTCCGTGTGTGATTTTCCGTTTTTGATGGCAACTTTTCCAGAGTTCACCAACCCAGGAATCCCCTCTGACGGGAATCCTGGTCATTTTCCTCCTTTTGGGAATGTTGGTGGTCCTTACATGGCAACGTTGTCCGTTCCTGGGTTAACTGTTGGGTTTCCTTTTTGGTTGTTCTCAACCTCTGTAATCCCTAATGTCTCAACTACTGGTCAATCAGTTCCTCCACCCGAACAACATCATGTTGATTCCAAGGTGGACCTCTCCCCTTCTTCGCCTGTTTCTATGTCCTCATCTTCTACTTCGCCTGGTGAAAGTCTAGATTCAAGTAACCAGGTGGCTAAGAAGAAGAAGAAGAAGACGAAGCCGAAGAAGTCTCCTAAGTGAGAGGCTAAAAGTGCAACTACTGCACCGAGTACAGCTCAGGTCAGAACTCCTTCTGCTCCTCCGCGGAAGGTTAAGTTTCCTTGTAAATTGTGCAAGGATGACCATATTCTTCATGATTGCCCTGGCCTTCCTAAGGTCTTAGAAGTATGGTCTCACGATCTGGCCTGCCCCTCATCACCCTCTAGAGCTCATGGCAATGCTACCTTACCAACTGGCAACGGTAAGAAGAAAGGGAAGATTCGATTCCCCTGTAGGCTATGTGAAGGCAACCATCTCCTTCACCTTTGTCCACTCATGGATAAAGCTTCCGTTGTTTTGGAAAGTCTTATAGCTTCTTCACCCCAGCTTCTTGTTGCTTATCAGAGACTCTCTTCAGATCCTCTTCCTGTTGACAAAGATATTGATTTAGATCCCTCTCTTTTCCATCCTCCTTTGTCTGAACCTGGCTGTGCTAAGCCTGTTCCAGACCAACCATTGGTCGGAAAGAGTGTCGACTTGGGTTCACCGCCTGTTGATCACTCTGGTACAGAAGAGCATCATGCTCATGTTCTTCTCGTCTCGTCAGATTCTCCTGAGTCCGAAAACGACTCTCCTATCCCAGTTGATCCAGAGAGTCCTTCTTTGGTTCCTGTAGAGCAGGGGGGCAATCATATGATTCCCCCACCAAGTAGTTCCATTGTTTCCTTCGACTGAAGTCACCTGACTGATTTTTGCCTTCCATCCCATGTGCCTTTCCAGACTACAGTACATGCCTATGATAAGGTAGTACATGGCACTGTCTTGGATGAGGGTGCATATGTCAGTCTTATGCCTTCCACTACTTGGCAAGCTTTGGGGTCCCCATAGCTTGTGCCGATCGCGCAGAATCTAATGGCGTTCGACGGAGGAACCAGTCAACCATTGGGGATCCTCCCACAATTCCCTATTACTTTGGGAGGCAAAACTATCTATATAGACGTACTAGTTACCCAAGGTGCTTTAGATTTCAGTCTTCTCCTTGGTCGTGACTATGTTTACGCTATGGGAGCCCTTGTCTCTTCACTTTTCCGTGTCGTTTGCTTTCCACATGACGGAAGAATCGTGGCTATCGATCAATTATTGTTCTTTAGTCCCCCGGTGCCTCCTGTGTAGTTGTCATCCCCTCCTGGTTTTTATCCACCGGTTGTATCTGCCCCGCCGCAGGTCAACTACGTGGCTACTTATCCCGTGCCTGTATCCAGTGATGCCATCGTCATGCATAGTGTCCTGGGGGCATTGGGTCCTGACTTCCAAGATGTTGTCCTTCCACCGGGAGTGGCACTCTTGGAAGGCACGACTTCTTGTTCATTATGATGAAGTTCATGTCGGAGCATAGTTCGCTTTCCTATGTCAAGCTCTTTAAAAAATGAAACAAGGGTTATGAGGATAGTTCTTTTACTGTGTCAACCTCATTAAAAAATGAAACACCTCCCTTTCCCAATCGAGTCTTTTGATTAACATCTCGTAAAATACAAGTCGATTCTTTCCAAGATCTCGAAAGTGAACCTTCATTCCATCCACTTTGTTGAATGCAATGAAGCTTGGGGGGCATGTACCTCGTTTTGCATTATTATGCTGGGGGCATGCGAACTTATAACAAGCATAGTTTTTCGTTTCAAGCTTGTGTAAACATGAAACCGAATCCAAGCAGAGTTCTCCATGGTTCAAGCTTGTGTAAAAATGAACCCATACCCATTTCACATCTTGTGATTGCCTCCTATCCGCTAAATTATGTTAGATGAGCCTTGGTTGTTTTCATCCCATCGCCACCATCTCTTTGGCCGATCATATGCTTTCACTTGCTTGTTTTCCTTTCCTGAGGGACCGCAGTTTAGAGTGGTTTTGTTAGCTAGCCTCTTGACCATTACATGTTTTGAGCAGTTCCACCATTGCCGGAACCAGTTGCTACCTTTTATACCACTCGTTCCTCTAGGACGAGTCACCCTTAAGCTCTTTTCTGACTCGTAAAATATGAAAATATTACTGAGTATTTTTCCCTTTTTTACTCGTTAAAGAGAATGAAAATGGAGGTCTGATTTCAGCTCTTTTCTGACCGTTTAAAGATGAAAAGATTGCCAAGTTATTCCTCTTGACTCGTTAAACGTAAATAAGAGGCGGTCGCCTTTAAGCTCTTTTCTGATCGTGTAAAGACAAAAAGATCGTCAGGCCCTTGTCGTTTCAAGTTCGTTAACGGTTACGAAACGACGTGGTTTCGATCGCTTTTTTACTTTTTCAGGTCGAGATCACTAATCATGAAAAGTACTCCGTAATGGTCAGGTGGTTCTTTCGAGCATTGTTTTATACTTTTCCGGGCTCGAGAGATACAACTTTACGAAAAAGGACACCCTTGGAGTTTCCTTTTCCACTGTCTTTTCAAACTCTCTAAACATGAAAAGACGTCGAGTTCTTCCTTTGTTAGACTCGTTAAAACTTAATGACATTGGATTCCATCGAAATGACACCTCCCAAGCATATGTTATCCCCATCAAGCTTTTCATCAAAAAAATAACCGGGGTACTCGCCAGAAATGGTGGGGAAAAAGGAACCACAATTATTGTCGCGTCGACAGTATGTCGCTCTTGAACCTGGCACTTGTCTGCATTCATGTTTGGGTGGGGACATCTCATCTTGTTTTACACTTGCCTCCGTGGGTTTGGGTTATCCTGTTTGACCTCTCATCTGCTCATTGCCCTGTCACCATAACCCCTGATCATTTGATGTCAAATACTGCCACGTCCACTGTCGTGCCGCCCATATGTTCAAGAGAAGTTGACCTCTGCAGAATACTCAACCTCCCTCTGATACCTCACACAAAATATCTTATCCTTCTCTGTCTCATGTCGATGATGTGGGAAACATTATCGCCCACCTTCGATCAAGGTCACTTCCTGTCGACTTCAACTCATAATCCAGGAAGTTGACTCAGAGACTCCCTTCAGATGCCTTGGACCCTACATGCCTCAATGGCAGGTTCTTCATGTTCGACGCGAGGTTTTCATCATTGGCCTCTAATCAAATTGATTCTACGGGTGTTCGACGCTGGCTCACTGATTCGCACGCCGTAGATTGTACCTATAGTACCTTGAGGACCATTGTCATTATTGGTGGTACCTCTCGCGTCTGTTAACATTTTTCATCATTGACTCGTAATCAGACGATGTTTTTGCATGTTTGACTTTGACTCCCATATTTGCATGCTTGAACTTGTACTTTGTTCGGGTCGAGATGGGGTGCAAGACCCTGGATTTTTTCTGTTGAGATCCAGGTTGCGATTTTGTGGATTATTATGATCATTGCATGACTCATTCACTGGATGGCTGCGACCATGCCTGAGTCTACTTATCGATCCTCACTGGATGGCTGCGTCCATACCTTGGATCCAGATTTTTATGTACTCTGCTATGGATGGCTGTGCCCATACCACATACATCATGTACTTGAGATATCAGTTGTACTTCTTCATGCAGGTTCTCCGGTGGCATTGTTTTCAGTTGGCCTTGTTCTTGTAAAGAATTTCACCCCTCTCTCTCTCTCGGGATTCATGCTTTAGGGGGCATCTGTTACACATTAATTTGTCACCGTCCCTGTTACCCCTTCTCCCGCACATTGGAGGACTTATTCCGGGACCTGTGAGAAGTGACATATCATAAAAACACTTGCATTGTATCCCCTTGATTATGTACTTCATATGCCCTGAAGACACCTTCTGCAAAATACCCATAAAAGTAGCCCTTTTTCCATTGGCGTTGTTCCACAGTGTATCACTCGCGCCAATGGGGGAAATCCTCCAAAGAGGGCGCTCCAGCTGGTGCTCTGTCTCAGAGTCGCACTCGCGCCAACCCAGTTGGGTAAAGTTTTTAACAAACCAACTTTCGAAGGTTCTTCCTAACCTATTCATGCACTGATTCCAGCTTGAGTTAGTTCAGTTGGACTTCGAATCTCCATAGAAGGGAAGTAGTTATCCACTTCTCATGGAAGCTTCCTAATGATAAGGCAAATCCCATGAATCTTGTGGATGATCCTATCTCCTTCTCTTCTTTCTATATAAGCTTGTCCTTTTTCCTTTGACAAGCTAGTTAGTAATTCTACTCTTCAAGTTCCAAATTCTAAGTCCCAAAGTCTGAGAATTGCTAAGCTCATGCTACAAGAGGCCTTCTTCATCCCCATAAGGCTATATCTTTAATGAGGCCTTGTCCAAGTAACCAAGGAGAGAGGCTTGTTCCCCATTCCCCACAAGCTTTGCAAGGCATGTGTTGCTGATCACCCAGCCAAAGGAGGATTTGACGTCAGAACTTGGTTGTATTCTTCTTTGTTTATCAATAATAATAGACGACTATCATTATGGTTCCACTCTTATTATCTTTATAATGATGTTTGAGTTATATCCTTTCTGACTGATATATAGTTGCATCTCTTGGATTTTATGCTCGTATTTGTGTCGTTCTTTGCGTGTGCAGGTGTCCATTCACGAGGATCGTGGGGATTGTGACCAGCTTGAGCGAAAGAACGGGAGCGACGACTCTTCTACAACTACTAGCGTTGGATTCGAGGTAGGCCCTCATCATTGGTCTTTAATTTGCAATTAGGAACCTGCGTGTTAGCGTTGTTTGATTGTTGCTAGACCCCATTTAGGCTAGTGGGATCACCTCTGTCCATAGAGGGGATTTACCTGTACAACAATTTGGCGACTCCGATGGGGAGTTGGCTTTTGCCTTGTTTGTTTATCTTGTCTTGTTGTTTGATTTGTAAACTTTAGACGGAGCCTGAAGTCTGGCCAGATAACCTTCGAAACGCTATTGCTTTGCATTAGCGAAGTAGATCAATGCTACTTCAGTCCATCTCCGGTTTTGTTTGCAAACTGAACGACTTGGGACTAGCCTTGTTCCTTGATTGTTTCCTTGGTTTCTCCTGCTTGTTTTGCTTTCTGGGTTGGATACCTGTGTTGTTTTGCCTCTTGAGAGTACTTAGGTATTGCTGGTTTAGCCTTGGCTCTTCTTTTTTTTTCCATAGCAAACTCGTCTGCCACTAGTTTATAGCATGACAGTCGCGCCAGTTGGCACATGTTGCACACTCACAACCCACGCCAATCCCTAAAAGGCGCTAGTTGTAGCCTTATAGTCGCGCCAGGCCTGTAAACTTTTGAAAGTTTGCTTGGTCCTCAACTTTTTGAGCTTTGGTTTTGTCCTAAGTACCTTTATTAGATTACTGGAGTGTCTTGGAGTGTGATTTGACTGGTTCCGATCGCTACCCTTTGGGTGTTTGCTTTTTTCTACCAATTTCGCATTTCTAGCCCTAGGGCATCTAGTGGCTTCGTGAATCGAGCCTTCCTAAGGTGTTTTGATCTTTTTGTTGTCCAGTCAACTCTCCTGTTTGCTCCCTTACACTTTTTTGATAGTTGTGAATCATTTCGTTGCATTGTTTAAGTGATTTTCTTCGTCTTCACTTGAATTCAGCTTCATCTCACTTTGAGTCCAGATCACATGGCTCATTGTTGTCTTTGGGACCTTTTTTATTCTTTGGATGTTTGATTTGTGTTTTGAGGAACTGAACGTGTGTGTATTGGTTAGAATTTGTTTGTATTATTTCTCAAAAGTTCTTTAGTGCATTTTGCCATTATTGAAAAAGAAAAATGTCTTTGCTTTGAATCAGTTAATGAAACTTAGGACTTCATTTCGATTAGTGATTTAGTGATCTTAAAGGAAAGTTTATTGATTTTCATTAGCTGCATTAGGGAAACTCTTTGTTGTTTGTGATCATTTCGTTTGCATGAAAGCTTCTTAACTCTCTTGTAATTAGCATTCATCGAATGGAATGACATGTTTTGGCATATAGATTATATTTAGGGATTTTGAGAAATTACATACGGTAGGACCTGAAAACCGAAACTTAACTCAAGATCAACTTTAAAATAAATCGAATGAACTTAAAAATGCATTGGAACATAACGCTCACATTCTAGAGGTCTAGGCTAGAGACGTGCTCCGGCGTTGTTAAACCTAATCACTTTTGTTCTCACATTAAGGTTGGGTGATTCCTCCTTGTGTGACTCAACTATGGTCTAATACGGACTTGTGCTCCCACGTACAGTCGCGTATATATGGGGAGACTCCACTAGGTTATCATCCTTGATCCATAGGAAGCCGTGTCTACCGCCTTACAACCCGTAATGCACCGAACACAGCATTCGGGAAGATTGACTACCATACAAAAAGTCCTTGTCTTTCATATGATTGCTAAGGTGTATATGCAGTTTTACGAATTGTCTGGTAAACCCCTTGCCTAGTTTCTCCAGAGTAGTCACTTTTTGATCCTTTTCGGACTCCTTAAAAGAAAAGGCTCACTTGAGCATTTGTCACTTCGGGCTCACTAAATATTCGAAGGCGGTTAGAGTCATCTTTTGTCCTTTTCTTGACTCTTAAAATATGAAAAGGTCAAGTTGTGTCCTAATGTCTTAAAAATTTATTCGATCACGATTACATTTACCTTGTTATATCTTGTTTGCATTAATTTTGAGTAGGGTCTTTTATCGTTAGCTTGTCTAGGATTTTTGTTTGATTCAATCATCCTGGCGGATCCATCGATCCCATCTCCCGTCCCGAGTGACCAAGGGTCTCCTTCTTCTGCTGCTCCTAAGACACCGGTTTGTGGTGACACTTTCCCTGTTATTCCAAGTGTCCAACCGTTGAACTCTCGTGCTCCAGAGGATGAGCTTTACGATTTGTTTTGGAACCCTGTTTGGGAGCCTTCCGAAGAGGATTTTCCCTCTACTCCTACTAGTGTTTCGACCCCGATGGCTTCTTCTGATATGGAAGACACATCTCCTGTATTGAGTGGAACACCTGTTATGTCAAGTATTGAGACTCCTATCCCGGCCACATCCTCAGTCATATCTGCGCCCTACACTGTTACACCTCTCAGTATTACAGTGCTTGCGTGCTATAGATCTCTGAGGGATGCCATGGGCTCTGGGAATTCCTCTTCTATGTGGGATAATAACATCGTTCCCACTACGGGATCTTTTGTTTCCTAAGTTCACCATACCGGTGTCGTGTCAATTCCGACCAATCCGACCGTTTGTGTCGCATCATTGACTCCGGTTGCTAGTGCCATTACGGCATCTTCCATCGTAACTACTGTTTCCGGCCCATCCCGTGGTCCAGTACATAGTGGTCAATCGGCACATGCTGCCAGAGTTGTTCATCCTGCAAGCAGTGCCCCGCCTTCTTCTGATGCCATTTCAGCAAGGGGGCATATTCTCAATACTCGCATGCTGTCCAAAATCCAGGTGCGCAAGGCCCCTATTATGACCCTATAGGTCATCATTTGTATACCTCCTTGCCAGCTCAACCCGCGGTTGAGTCTTCAATTCCGTTGAATGTTGCTTGGGGTACCGCTAGTTATGGTGGTGGCCAATTCCGTCCGGATCAAGGGCAGCCGTATCAAGGACCATCATACCAAGGTCATCCATCCTACAAGCAGCCTAATTATGGGCAGCAGTATTATAGCCAAACCTATCCAGGGCAACCTGGAGGCTCGCAAGGACAATCTGGTTACCAGCAACCCCAGGGACAACCTTCGGCCTCTGGTGGTCCGTCTTTTACCTATCCTGGGCAACCTTCTGGAAACCTGGGACAATATTATGCTCAACAAGGACAACCTGGAGTCCAGCAGGGATACCCTTCGGGTCAACCCTACGGGAATCCAGTACAACCTTACGCGCAACAAGGATAACCTGGAACCCAGCAAGGATACCCTTCTGGGCAGGGTGGCCAGCCTTACATGTAGCAAGGCCAGCCTGTTCCTCAGCCTAGTTAGCCATCTGGTCTGCAAGGACAACCTTCGGTTGCGCAAGGACAACCAAACACCCAGCGAGCTCAACCTTCTGGGAAAGTAGGTCCGTCTCAGATCCAACCAGGACAACCTTCCAGCCAGATGGCCCAACCTCAGTCTTCTCAAGGATATCTCTCTAGGCCTACTCAACCAGGCATGCAGATGGTTCCTGCTTCTCAAGCTCAACCCGATTACCAGCCCCAGAACCAAACTAGTCTCCAGCCACAAGGTGGATATCAATCCCAACCTTCTTATCAAACGCAGCCTGGTTCCCAGGCTCAATATGGAGCCCAGCAACTGTATGGATACCAACAACCCCAGGGGAAAAATCAGTTTGCCCCGTATCAAAATTATCAACAGCCGCAGGCCACCCCTTATCAAAATTACCAGCAACCAAATGTTGCTCCTGCAGATCAGTATGGTAACCAATGGGGCGCTAGGGGGCAGATCCAGAATCAACCATCCAGTTATGGATATAACCCTTATGGACAGAGTTCCTATGGACAAGGTCCTTTTGGACCTAGTCCGTCCGGACAAGGTCAATGGGGGCAACCAGCAACTGGATGGAACTCTAGCCCTACCTCATATCCACAGCTGTCCTTCAACCCACAGCTACCATTTCTAGCAACGTTGGAACTGCCCGATGTGTCGAAGTTAACCAATGATCCTATTTTGCATAATCCACAATGGCCACCAGTTCCAACTAAGATACCCAGCGATTGTCCCAAATTCGACGGCAAAGCTGGAGAGGATCCTAAGCCCATGTAATGACTTATCATCTTTGGTGTTCATCCAATTCATGGCTTGATGATTCGGTTCGGCTTCGCCTGTTTCAAAGGACTCTCACCGGCTCCACTGCTAAATCGTACATTGAATTGACCCATGCGTCTTTTCAAGATTTCAATTCATTGGCAATGGAATTCCTCACTCATTTTCAGTTACCCATTTGGTACGAGACGGGAACCCATCTCCTCACATCTCTCAAGCAGGACACGGCTACGCACATCTCTGATCATATACATGAATGGAGAAGGCATCGCTGGTTGATCAAGTTTTGGATTCCTGATCAACTCCTCACCGATTGGTTCACAACTTCCTTTGTCCTTAAGATCGCACGGGACATTGCTATGGGAGCTTGTGTGACTGAAGAGCAAGCTATCATGCGTGCTCAGTACCTTGACTTAGTTTATTCTCAGTCAGGTACTTTATATGAGTATTTGCCTGATGCCCCAAGATTCGGTACATCCAAGGCTGCACCAAAGCCATCTGTTGATGGAGTTATTGGCTCTGTAAATCCGTCGTCCAAAAAAACATCCTCAAACCCTGGGAAGCAAAAATCGAATGCTTCTAAAGAAAACACTCCTCAGGGTGGTTCAAATTCTAGAAGTACTTCCGAGGTCAACACCGTCCAGTCCACCACGGCGAATAAGGCCTCGAAAGGAAAGAAAAGGGGAAAGCAAAGAATAAGTCTGAGCAACCTAAACAGGATTCCTCCAAACCTCCATCTGAGGAAGGAGCCAAACGTAAACCCAAGTATCCTTGTCTCATCTGCGATGAGGATCACTATACCAAAGACTGCCCAAGGCGGTCCGAGGTTAGTCGTTTGTTGAAAGGCGCTCCTGGGATTCCTGCGGTTCTTAAAGAACCTTTCCCCTCTCAACAGACTCAGATGGTGGCTGATCCATCTTCGTCTTCATCTCCCTTTGGTTCCCAAGTCTTCATGGTTGGATCCATTCCCGTTCATGTAACAACTCGAACAAAGAAGTATCCGTCGTCCGCCGGGAAGGAGCCTGAGGTTCCCTCAAGCGCTCCTCCATCCAGTTCTGGTCCACTCCACATCAAGAGACCTAGTACCGAGACGACAATCCGACTCCCTCCCAAAGGAGTACTCTGGAGATCATCTTACAACCCAAATGCTCATGCTGCCCATCACTATAGCATAGTTGAGGACTTAGCGCAGGCTCTGTCAGCTATGTTCGCTTTAGAAGTTCTCCATAGCTGCCCCCCTCAAAGGAAGTCCCTGCTATCGGCCATCGGTGGCATCGACCCGACAGATTCGGATTCGATCACCTTTGATCTCGAGAACCATGTCCAAAGGCTGCCTCATCAAATTGCCTTTCTCATACAAGTCATCATCAATTTGAAAATGATCCATTGTACAGTTATTGATGAAGGCGCATCAACTTGCATCATGTCTATTGCTTGTTGGAAAGCGATTGGGTCTCTGACTTTGAGCCAGTCTCCCATGATGCTGGAAGCCTTTGATGGGAGAGAATCTCGTCCCTATGGTATTCTTCAACTATTGTCGATTACTTTAGAAGGGAAAACCGTTGAAGTAGAAGTTGAGGTCATTGACGCAAATCTTACTTACAACCTCCTTCTGGGTCGGAGTTGGACGTATGCCATGCATGTCGTGGCTTCATCCCTCTTCTGTGTCATTCGTTTCCCTCACTAGGGGAAAATTGTCACGGTAGATCAGCTCTCCTTCTTCGCTTCTTCTTCTGAAGGTAATGTGCCTTTCGTGGAGCATACCTCCATCCCTTTCGAGAGTGTGGGAGTCGGGCTCTTCAAAGATCCCGCCCTCATGGGTGTTTTTTCGCTCCCACCTCCCAACCTCGCCTCCATCAGTATGATTTCGGTTCATTCTGATCCTTGGGTCCTTCCCCCCATCGACCAGATAGAATCGTGGGGCAAGGAGATGCCGTTGAGTCCTGCCGAGCT
>APFE031682184.1:17315-32932 GCA_000404065.3 Pinus taeda | reverse complement strand
TAGGTTCTTGGACAAAAGGATGCCCATAGAGCATAGTTTCATCTACAAATTGCTGATGAGTGGCAGCTGGGGTATTGTGGATGGCTATGCCTCTAAGGTGATTTGAATGCTAAGCCTGCTTGATGCTACGGCCCAGTCGTTCCGCAGCAATGATGAAAAGGAAAGGGATAGGAGATCCCCTTGCCTAATGCCGCGGGAGCGACGAAAGGTTTCAGAGGGTATGCCATTGATTAGAACTGAAAAGAAAGATGAAGTGAGGAGGCTCATAATCCAGCGAACCCAAGCAGAATTGAAGCCAAATGCGAGTAAGATCTTTTTCATATAATTCCAACTGAGGCTGTCAAAAGCTTTTGAGAGATCTAGTTTGAGGAGCATACCTGGTTTCTTGGAGGTCTTTAGTGAGTGGATGGTTTCATGTGTAAGGATGATCCCATCCATAATCTGCCTTCCTTCCACATAGCCGGATTGTTCCGGCGAGATGATCAGGGGTAGCAAGAGCTTAAGCCTGGTGGCTATGATTTTGGAGATGATTTTGTAGATGATGTTGCAGAGAGCAATTAGTCTGAATTTGTCTGGTTTGCACGGCTTCTCAACCTTAGGAATCAGGGCTAGAAAAGTGGCATTTATACCTGGGAACATCCATTGAAGTATACGTGATTCTTCCACTACCTGCAAGACTTCCTGCTTTATGAGATCCCAGAAATGGTGGAAAAAGTTTGAGGTGAAGCCATCTGAACCTGGCGCTTTGCCTGCTTTGAGTTGCTTAACTGTGGAGTCCACTTCCTGGAGATCAATAGGCTTGAGAAGCATTTGATTGTGTTGATCGGTTATTAATTTGGGAATATTGCTCGTGATGTTGCAAATTGCTTGGGACCGATCGATGCTTGGTTCTTTGTGCACCTTCTTGAAGTGGTTGAGAAGTTCAGCCTCGATCTCTTCGTGCTTCTCCAGTTTATCTCCCTGCTCATTTTGAATGTGAGTAATATTGTTGTGCATTCTGCGTTGTATTGTGGTGTTGTGGAAGAATCTGGTGTTTTTCTCACCTTCTTTGAGCCACCGTATTCTTGAATTTTGCTTCCATAACACTTCTTCCTGTTTTTCTTTTTCTATTAGCTCTTTCTCAAGAGTTTTTTCTTGATCCGCCAGATCATTGGATCTGCCCTGGGTGATGATTTTTTGTTGTAGCTGTCCCATTTCCTGTTCGATGTTCGCCTTCCCATGATGAATATTTCCAAAGATGGTTCTATTCCAAAACTTAATTTTACCTTTGAGGTGCTTGAGATTTTTTTGAAATTGGAACATTTTGGATCCGGTAGGGGGATGGTAGCTAAGCCATTCATTGCTAACAAATTGGTGGAAGTCGGGATGGGAGAGCTAGAAGGCTTCAAAGCGGAAAGGCCTGCGAGTATTGTTTCCCGGTCGAGACCAGTGGAGAGAGATGGGCCAGTGGTCTGAGCCAGTGAAGGGCAAGATAGATGCAGCAAAATCTCTCCAAGATGGATGGTGTTATCTGAGAGAAGAAATCTATCTAGCCTAGAAGCAATATGCAGGTTGCCGGCTTGTTTGTTGTCCCATTTAAAAGTTCCATTGTTGAAAGGAAGATCAATGAGACAATTATTTTGTATAAAATCCAGCAGGAGAGTTCCATCCTGTGAAGATTTACCCCTGCCTCCTCTTCGTTCATCCATCCTAGTGATCATGTTGAAATCTCCTCCAGCAATCCAGAGAGGGAGAGATCTGTTCTGATTAAGAGTCGAAATGGAGTCTAGAATCCTCTCTTTCTGCTGAGTGTCCTGTGGGAAATAAACATTAGTGAGTAGTCCATATTGATTAGTTCCTAGAATGTGAAAATTTGCTTGAAGAAAACTCCTGTGCGCATGGAAATTAGTGAGCTCCACTGCTCTTGAATCCCATATAATTACAATTCCTCCGGAGGCTCCATTTGCATCGACGGCTATATTGTAGCTTCCAGGCCAAAATTTATGAGCTAGCTTATCCAGCATTGCAGTATCACATTTTGTTTCTTGCAAGAAGATAACCTGAGGGCTTTCTTGCTTTATCATGTTTTTGAGTAAACGGGTTTTCCTGGGGCCGTTCATCCCTCTAATATTCCAGGAGATTAACTTCATTGGGAAAGATTAATGTCCGGACTGAAGTACTTCGTCAACTTGGCATATATGCCTGAGTCTACTAAGGTCTGCCCTACCGTGATTGTCCTTTGGAGGAAAGTTTTCCTACCTCTCTTTTTTATGTCCTTGGCAATGAGATGCTGGTCCCAAGGGCTGCCGGTTTGGATTCCCAACGATTTTTGCCTTTGAGCTCTTGATAAAACTTCTTCCAGATTTTTTAGTTGTCCTGCTGGAATATTATCAAAGTTGTTCGTGGTGCACGCCTGTTCCAGTCGTGGGAGGTCCAACTCCCCTATATCTATTGATTCTGTTTCGTCATCCATAAAGCTCGAATAGTCTTGATCTTCCATGGGTTCTTCCTCTGTGCCAGTGCCTGAGAGTGGCTTCTCCATTGGTTTATCCCCTTGGCCCATTGAGGTTGATGCTTCTTTTCCTTTGGTTTCTGATTGAACCCTCGTGGAATCCAATTTGTTGCTATTGATAGCTTTCTCTGGTGTTGTTCCTGGTTGCTTCATTTGAGTTTCCGTGTGGTCTGCTAGGGCTTCGAATTTGTTGCTGGTTGATGGCTTTGACTTACTGGGTGGCGCAACATTAGGCTTCGGTGCTGGTTTCTTGTTTTCCCTTCGACGGCGAGCTACCTTAATGAAGCCAGCCCCCTCAGAGCCTTCCTCGTCCACATCAGGGGAGGGTTTCTGATTTAGAGGGCAGTCTCTGAATAAGTGCCCTAGGCCATGACATCTTCGGCAGCGGAAGGGCACATGTTCGTAATCAATCATTTGTAGCCAACTCTTGTCAAAGTGAGAGAGAGTTATCGCATCTGGTAGAGGCTTATTGAGATTCATGTAAACACACAGTCTAGCATAAGAAGTATATGTACCTGTTTTTGTTTCTTCGGCTGCTTTGACAAAGTCACCTAGCGTGTTTCCTATGGCTTTCAGGGATTCTTCTCCCCATAATTCGTTGGGAAGATAATACTGGCGTATCCAAACTGGAGCCCAACTGAGATCTACCGTGTCTGGGTTGAATCGCTCTACCGAGGTTTTGAGAAATAGACCAGCAGCGTTGAAGAAATAGGGGCTGCCGTCCATGACTCTGTTTCTGTCCTCCAAGCAGTTGAATATAGCTGTGAAGAAGCCTTTCGCTCCTAGCTGTAGGGTGATGTGCCCCTTGGGGTGCCATTTTGGTTGTATCCAACTTCGCAGGGCTCGTTCAGTCGGCCACATCCCGATAAACTTCCCTATGAGGGCATGGTGTGACATAAATTGTATTCTTTCTTCAATGAGATGTCCTCGCAGTTCGACCCTAGGTCGAATCGCTCCAACAGGTTTGCAGGTTGCCGAATGAATTTCTTTCGTCTTGTCTTCTTCCTGGTTGGTGTTTTCTTTGTCCCACTGGTGCTCTGGAAAATCAGTGTCGTTTTGCGGGGGAGGTTCGCCGCCTCCCCCGGTTGATGCTCCATACGGCGCGTACCTACTGAGAACAATGCAGAATCTAGTGCCTCTCTAGGCTACTGACTAGATCCGTAAGAGCAGACCTGCCTGGTCTCTGCAGTGGCATAGTGACCGGCCAGAGTCGCAGATTTTCAAACCCTAGCTGCCGCCATCGCTAGAGCTCCTCCCCATGAACTCCCAATTCAATGCTTTTTCCCCAAAATAAATAGATATTAATCTTAAAACTTATAAACATTTATGTCTTTGAGGAATATAAACATTCATATTTAAAAAATCATTCAACTCTAGAATTTTTATTTACCTAACAAATTCTAATTATGTTTTTTTTGGTCATTTATTCATTATCAAATGGAAAACTTGGTACCTATTATATCCTTTTCCACAAATAACCGCTTTCATGAAATTTGAACCTAAAACTAATTAAACCTCTTACCCATATTTCATAAATTATGAAATTTAATAATTCATATTAAAATTTATATAGTTCTTTATCACATATTTTTTTAACAAAATCTTTTACGCTATAAAAACAATAGGTATCGTGAAAAATATACGTACACTTCCAATGTCGAGATTTCTGCTAGGCCGACTCTTGCGATGAAGCAAATCTCACGTGGTCGAGGTTTTTGGCAAAGAGGTGGCATGAGATTCATATAAATCACAGCTCGAGAGCACTCAACGTAGATAGAGTTCACACACTGCATAATCTACAAAAATGTCAACCAATTCTGGAAAATTCGAGCGCAGACGAATCAGAAGTTATGGCGTACGTCGCCCAAACCGAAATCGAGCAAGAGGTATCGCTGATCGGGGAGGTGCTGCACCCGTACCAAGAGATTTTTTCTGTCCGATTTCAAAGAAATTCATGGCCGATCCAGTTACAATCCCTAATTCTCACCTCACCTACGATCGAAAATCCGTGGAACATTTGCACAAGGCTCCAGAAGATGTGCTGCCCGATCTGAGAATGAGAAAAAGAATGGACGCCTGGTTCTCCCAATACAAGGTCGACCCCCCCTTTGATTCCATCAACAGCCGAGGCTTTTTCATTGGGTCCGTAATTTCTGTAGCGAAGAAGCGCGAGGAATCCCTGTTACGCGAATTCGTAACGGTAATGAAACGCCGACCGTTGCATTATCTGGCCAACGGATGGGGTATGTGGTGCGTGGCCAGGTTGTTGTCGTGCGATCAGCCCTCTGGAAAATGGGTTCCCACCGCGCTCTCTCTCGCTAAATATGTTTATAGTGGTGGAAATTTATTGGCCCCTGAAGGCATAGACCCAGACGTACATCCTAACTACTCCCTCCTCCGCCCAATTAATGATGCACTGAAAGAACAACCCCAGTTGACTCATGATCCAGATTCCAAACATGGACTCATAAAATTCATGTACGCGCTAGTCATGAATAGCCCTGATATTTCCTTCATGGAAGGAAAAATGGAAGAAATTGTGGCATTTCTGGCCAAGAAACTGTTGTCCGACCACCAGATTTTCCATTTTGGGTTGTACTTGAAACAATTTCTCACCTTAGAACGGCTCTGCCAAAGTGTTGAATTCCGCGAGAGTATCTCTAAAACAGAAGTCATACGCACATTGCTTGACACGATGAACAATGCAATTCTTATGCTGGAAAACATTAATAATGTAGGGAGCCTGGTAACAATAAGTGCTCCTGAGACAATTGGGACGGGTATGAGAATTCTGGAAATATTGTGTCAACACTCAAAGAAAGCACGCGTTCAGTTGAGGGAGATTATTATGCGTGAAGCAAGGTCGCTTTTCCCAACCCTTTTCCATCATATGAAGATTGTAGGGGATTATGTTGAAATTTCCGAGGTGTTTGCAGCCCACTTCTCTGCCGAGCCTGAGACCCCAGTACGTATCAATGTCCACCTAGAGCCGCATGAAATGCCTGTCCCTGTAGAAAATGAGTATGATGATGATGACAATGAGAATGATGACAATGAGAGTGATGATAGCGAAAATGAGAATGATGATTGACATAACATCAGGAAAGTCGGATCAGACTGCGTCAAAAGAGGTCTTTTGGCCCCTTGTTTTTGTTTTAGCCTAATTGTGGGGATTAGTTTTAGTTCTGTATTCAAATTCTCTATTTAGTTAATTGAGTTAGATACAATGTGTATAAAATTTTGGAAATTGAAATCACAGCTATATGGTTCAAAATTATTTGAAATAGAAAATCTCAGAGTCATCTTAAATGTAATGAGCAGATTGTGATGGTAGGTTTATTAACTTTATATATTCCTTTTAGTATAGTTTAATCTCAATAGTTTGTATAGAGGTTTATAGGAAAGCAAAGAAAATGATTTTGTTTTCTAATGTTTTGGTGACCATTAACGAGTGGTTTTATTTTCGAAGTTTCTTTGGTGATTGAGTCACTGTCATCCAGGATTTAATGATTGCCTTACTAAGTGTAAAAAATTTGCAGTATAACATGTAGTGTTAGCTAGTCATTCACTAGTCATTCACCAGTGCTACAGGACAAACACAGAGTGAATCACATGGTCGTGGACAGTGCATTCCATCCAAAGGGTAACAAGTTTCTCCAAACTCTGGAAGTTCATGTAACAATAGTTCATGTAACAACTAATATTGTGTATATTGAATTAGATTCAAATATAAAACCTTGCATATATAAAATCTTGCCAATGTTCATAATGTGAAATCCACCTTCACATAAATCCACAAATACAGGTGAGTACAATGTCATAATAAATGTACTGAACAACAAACTTGTTCTTTTGTGAAGATATTGAAAAAACATAGAATAGTTTTAGCTTACACATGAAATAATATATCATTTTATAGGATAAAAATTAAAATAAGAATAGGTTGTGTTGTTTTTTCTTTATATGAGTGGCATGATGTCTATCAGAAATGTGTTGCTTTAATTTTAAATTAAAAAAAAACAATAACAAATTTTTAAATGGTTAAGATTTTATTACCTACCAATATTTTATGTTTATTTCAATATTATGGTGTAGATTGTTTGTCTTGGCCTCAACATGATATTGAATCACATGGCATTTTGTATTGATGTGCTTCATTCCATCATGGAAATTTGGGTTCTTGGCTAACTTTATTGTAGATGTGTTGTAAATGAGGAGTGAAGTTGACTGCACTTACTTTATCTACAAATATTCGAGAATTTTCCCTAGCCACACAATTTATTTTGTTGCCTGAGCTACTCCCACATATTCTCCCTCTGCTGTCGAATCTAATGGAACTGATTGTTTGCATGATCTTGAGGAGATTTTCTCAAATTTGAAGACTCATAGCATGACTTGAATTAGATACCCCACTTTCGTTCTCTCCATCAAAGTCTGAATCAAAGTATCTAATCAAGCTGAAGTTACCCACTAGTGTATACTTGAGTCCGAAGTCTTGGGTTCCCATGAAGTACTTTAAAATTATTTTTGCAATAGACTAATGTCCCTCACAAGGATTTTGCATAAACATGGAGAGGATTCCAACAAGGAACAAAAAGTTTGGTCTCATAGTAGTCGGGTAGTTTCTTCCTACAAGGTGTCTACACCTTGTTGCATCCTCAAATTCTTTTCCTTCAATGGATGTGAACTTTAAGTTCTATTTTGTTTGAGTAGTCAAAGGAATGCATTCATCCATGCCAAACCTGTTCAACAAATCTCTAATGTACTTTTCTTTGAGAGAGAAATATATACTTCAAATTTTGAGTTACTTCAATACCAATATAGTAGTGAACATATCCCAAGTCAGTCATTTAAAGACCTTTCCTCAATTCCTTCTTTATGGATGCAATGTAGCTCTCATTGTTCCATGTCATCAAAATATTATCTACTCAAATCTCTATTCAAGAAAGTAATGTTTACATCCATTTGTTGAACTTTCCAACCGTTATAAGGATTAAAGGAAAAGAGTGTTCAAATGGTAGCCCATTTTGCTATGGGAGGGGGAAGTCTCTACATAATCGATGCCTTCCTTCTGCGCAAAACCTTTTGCCACAAGCTTGGATTTATGCTTGTCAAGTGAGGCATCAACTTTGTACTTATTCTTGTAGACCCACTTGCAACTAATTAGTTTGGTTCCCAATGGAGGATCAACCACCTTCGAATGGATCTATGAATGTTGTTCTGTGAGGGGTTTCCTCTCGAATTCTTGTTCTTTCTACAACTCAAGTCTAATTATCTGAACTTATATTTTCGGCTACCTTTGGTTTTCATTTCATGTATTTGGTGATTCCTTTGAACACAGGGGTACTTTGGCGATTACTCGTTGGCTCGAAGAGGTAACGTTTTCTGTCCCTGCTTCAATCTACCCGACTTCTGTTACTATTGCTTACCCACATTGCTCCTTTGGTCTCCAGCTCTGTAACTCAGTACGTGACAATGTTATGGCCCGAACTCAACTCTACTTGCTCAGGTAACTACAGTACTTCTCTCAGCGTGCATCGTTTTCGTTTGTCCAGGTTATTTCTCTCTTGTCACACACATATCTTAGTCTTTGTGGTTGTTGGTTACAGGTTGGTGATACGGCCTGAGTACGCGGATTCTTCGGTTCCTTTTTCCACACAAAGACAATTCTCGGTAGGCCTAACTCCTTAAGTCCTTGGTGTATTATCCCGAATGATCAATGGTCACGGTGTGATGTAACTTATCTGTAGTTGTGGTTGTCTATAGTTTGTCTTTGTTGTTACTTACGCTTTTGGTTGTTCACAACGGTCGTTGAATAGGAAGGGTATGGTCGACTATGCGTAAACCCTCGTCAAGGGTTTCATTCTTAATGCTACTTCGGTCACACACTTGGTTTGTTTAACTTATGGGAACAAGAGTCAATGGTGTATATATATATTATGTTTGACAATAAATGATAGAATTTGTTTGGCAGTAGATTTCGATTTCTCAATGAAATACAAAGATGTGTAATGGAAATACCTCTGTTCTTTGGACAACTTTGTGTGTGGTTGATTTGTTTTGTACTTCGACTGTTCTTTCCTTTTAGTTCTTCACTTTACTGTGTGCGAAAATCTGCCCAGGTTGGAGACAAGTTATGTGTCTATTTTGAGAAATAGAACAATTGATTTACGTATGCATTCTCAATTTGTCTTTTATCAAACTGTAAAAAAAAAGTAATACATGAATGAACAATGAATAACATTCGCAGATGGACGATGGTCTGAGAGATCTATATTGTATTATTTTTATTTCCTTTCTTCTGAATTTGCTGAACCCCTTCTCTCCGTTACATTTCAGCTTTTATGCCATTCTATTTTAGTTGATTTTCGGTTAATCAAAACTGCCATAGGATTTAGTTAAAAAAAAATCTTGTTATCGTTGATAACCATATTTGTCTGATATTTCAATATTTATATGAGCAGTTTGTCATTTCTCCCCTAATTTAACAAACTATTTCCTAACTACTGTTCGAACTACAGTAATTCTAGTTGTCTAACTAACTGTGACTTAACATACCGACTATGTAAAAAACAAACAAATTAAAAAAAAATATCTCATGAATACGTAGAAATAAAATAATCGAGATGATCAATAACCTTCAAACCTAGTTGAGACTTCGCCCGGTTATGGCGAGCTAGATGCTCCTGCATCAGGCCATTGGGGTAAAAGGAGATCATGGCTCCGGTCCATGAGCTTCTCGACCGAAGTTCCTGTTTGTGCAATCTGCCTAGCGTCAAGCCACAAACTGTCCTCAATCGGACGGTTCTTCCACTTGACCAGGTACTGTAAGTAGTTCTTCCACCGAGTTCGTTTAACCACCTGAGTTTCGAGGATTCTTTCGATCTCAGGAGGTTGAACATAAGGCATCTGTCTCTTCCAAGTTTCTCCATCTTCCTGGGTATTCCGTGTGGATTATCTGGGTCCATCTTCTTTTTACTCCATGGGGTCATCCGTGTACGAGAACAAGTCTACTATGTTAAAGATAGGTGAAATGCCTATTCCGGGTGGCAATTGTATCTCGTAAGCATTAGCTGAAAACTTCCGAAGGATTTTACAAGGCCTTATCTTTTTATACTTCAGTTTATTGTATGTACCCTTAGGGAAGCGTTCCTTGGGTAAGTGTGCGAGGACTTCATCCTCCACTTCAAACTGAACTTCCCTCCTCTTTAAATCTGCATGTTGTTTGTATTTTAAGCTGTTGTCCTGTAATTTTGTTTTCACCTATTCGTGTAAGTCTCTCATTGCGTTACAAAAATCCTCTCTGTTCGCACTCCGTCGTTCCTGTAAGCCAAGATCCCGAAGCTCATGCACTCTGTGAGGGTGCATGCTATACAGGATCTGAAAAGGACTGAAACCCGTGCTACGGTTAGGTGAGTCGTTGTAAGCGAACTCTGCTTGCGCTAGCACCCGGTCCCACATCTGTGAATTTTCCTCGACTAAGCTACGTAACGGGTTTCCCAAACTCCTGTTCACAACTTCCGTCTGCCCGTCGGTTTGCGGGTGATATGCAGAAATATAGCTTAGGTGTGTGTTCATTTTCTTCCATAAGGTAGGCCAAAAATGTCCTGTGAATTTCACGTCCCTCTCTGAAAGGATAGTTTTGGGCAATCCATGTAACTTGACAATCTCATTGAAAAACAAGTGGGCCACGTGGGTGGCGTCACTAGTTTTTCAACAAGGTATAAAATGTGCCATTTTCAAGAACCTGTCCACCACTACCATTACTGAATCATATCCTCTCTATGTCTTTGGCAGACCTAAAACAAGATCCAGACTGACTGAATCCCATGGCCTGCTTGGGACAGGTAACAGTGCGTACAGTCCTGTGTTCTGGCTGTGCCCCTTCGCCAAATGGCAAACTTTACATTTAGTCACAAAACATTGTTGGAAATAATAATGAGAGGGGGGGGTGAATCAATATTATCAAATCAGTAAAACTTTTCATTTTCATACTCAGATTCATATACGCTACTTCAGTTAAGGATATCTGCGTATATACGCGACTGTGTTAAAAGCAACCAGCGTACATGCAGTACTCTTATGATTCAGTTAGCTTATC
Source organism: Pinus taeda (assembly GCA_000404065.3). Classification (NCBI taxonomy): domain Eukaryota; kingdom Viridiplantae; phylum Streptophyta; class Pinopsida; order Pinales; family Pinaceae; genus Pinus; species Pinus taeda. Next base: position 22,340 of record APFE031682184.1, on the reverse strand, counting down.
TTAAGTAAATGCATCAGAACATTATTAACCTTATTAACAGTAAGTAGAATAGATCATCACACATAAAGAGCACACACATGAACACCATGATATAAGGTGGAAACCCAATGCGGGAGAAAACCACCTGCTGCAAGTCATCTCAAGATTCTTCTTAATAAGAAAATCCTTTTACAATATTTTGTACTGGTGCAGCCTTATACCAGTACGGGAGCTACAACCCCCTTTGCTCTTGTACTAGCCGATCCATTTACTAGTACGCAGGCTACTACCTGCTACAATGCTCCAAAGATTTCCTTTAGCTCTTGTACTAGCTTAGATACTAGTACGTAGGTGCTGACCTACAATCTTCTCTCCTCCAGGTACCACGTTTCATCAATTTTCAGACTGGATACACTGAAGCACAACACATAATCTGAAGGCCACGTTTCATCAAATTTTCATACTGGACCCATCAATATCATTGAAGCTCATAAACACTTAGCAACATCAATACCCAATATTGAAACCTTGTTAATAAAAACAGTCACCAGAACACAGAGCAGAACCCTGAACTCTGCAACACTATTCAGAACCAACTGTATCATCAAATCATGCATTAAAGTGCATACGCTACATGGACACACCAAACCCGTGTAAATACGCGCTTTTACCAAAGCCAACCCGTGTATAGATCTATAAATATTCAATCATGACTTGCAACGATTTTATACCCAGTTCAGATCATTACATGCGCTAGTATACAGATCTAGAATAAACACAATCAATCATATAGAGATAGTTCATTTCAAACCATTTGATCCCGATCTATCCTTAGATCTTGTTCTCCATCAACTTGTGAGATCCCTCCTTAGCTTAGATCAAGCAACCCATAACCTGCATACTGGATCTCATCCTTCATCAGATATTCAAGACTTTTTTTCATACATTTGCCTAATGATCTTCTTCTCCTTTTATAGTCTTAGGCCTTGCTCAATACCATGGTCCAAAACCATAACAAACCAATACCATCAACTCAATACTAGGGATCAACACGTCTGTCGAGATGCCATGGTCCAAAAACCATAGGTTCAAATTCCAAGGACTAACCGCCACAGACCAAAGGTAAGTTTTCCGACATATACGCGCTTTTCCGTGCATGGAAGTGCGTGCATACGCATACGTGACTTCTGATCAACAATCCCGCGTGTATACGCATTTTTGTATATAGAGAACTTGCGAGTATACCCTACGTGTATACCCTACTTGGTATATAGCGAACCTGCATATATACGCGACTTGGTACATAGTGAACCTGCGTATAACCTGCCTCTGTACGCGACTTGGTATATAGTGAACCTGCGTGTATACTCAGCTTTCTTCATTCTTTTTTATCTGATCATCAATTATTTGCTACTGATCTGCTGCACTATAATCTGTCATCTTGCCATCAAGGACAACACTTGTATCATAATGCCAACAATCTGCCCCTTTGGACTTGATGGAAAAGCTAACTTGTCACTCTTAGATCTATTATCTGATTCCTTTTAGTTGTCCTGCATCTCATGCATTCAGTCGCATCTGATATCTCTTCTGTAAGTGAGATGATCTTCTATGAGAGGGTTGCCATCAAGTACAACACATGCATCATAATGCCAACAATCTCCCCCTTTGGACTTGATGGCAACAACACCAAATCACTCTCCCCCTTTGACATCAAGGGCAAAGGGTGAACCAGTATATTTTCAAGTTAAGCATTTTGTTGTTCATACTCCCCCTAAGTACTTGCTGAAATCTCTGAATGAGCTCCCCCTTTGTATATGCCAAGGTGTACCAATCTGTCCATGCTCCCCCTGAATACATGTTTTGCTGAAGAGTGTTGTTCATGCTCCCCCTTACTGTAAGCAAGGTCTGCAAAAAGGTGTTCTATAAGAAGAACATGACTCTATACATCATACAAGACCTTCCTAGTACCAAATACTCATACATAAATCCATCTCCCATCCAAGTGGGACTTGACTCATATACCCAACTAAGTGGGGATACATACATGATAAAGAAAGAACACTACATCATCCATCCCAGGCATAGTGGGGAAACCAACATAGGCTGTTACATGACCTTGTCATCATAAAAGAGATAAAACAAGAACATTACATTATCCATCCCAGGCATAGTGGGGAAATCAACATAGGCCGTTACATGACCTTGATAAGAAGAAGATACATGACATAGAGATGACACATTTAAAACAAGACTTATGAAAGTCACCAACAACTGATAGCAGCAGCAACTGTCAATCACCATTCAGATCAGCAACCAAGATTTCCTTTTGTTCTCCTTCTGTTCTTGATCTACCTGAAATCAATAACAGCTATGAACCAGAACCAAAAGCTTCTAAACTAATGCCAACAATGCATAATTAGAAGATTATCTGCTCCCCCTAAACCTGTGCCGGATGGTCTCTGTCAGACCCCTATCAAAATATCTTCAACCAGAGCCTGCTCCTTCTGATTTTCATCAATCCTCCATATACGTGACTTTCTCTGCACACACCAGCGTATGTACGCGGATACTCTTTATTATATACGCGTATAACTATTTTCAGATCAGCAGTCTGCAAATGTCCTGTACCAAGGTATGTCTGCATCATCATAAAATCATTCACATTATATCATGAGTGTATAGTCAACAAGATCATCCATGTATCATCTCTTGGGAAAATCTGCATCAACCAACATATGGGAGTATTAATTCATCAACATATAGATAAGAACTCATCAACATCATGTCCCCAACTACCAACTTTGTGTATCCAGCACTATCATCAACAGTCCTCATCCATAAGGTCACCAAGTACTATGGGAATCCTGCATAATCTTCATGCATATGATAACGGCAGTATGAGAGACCCATCATCAAGCTTTGAAGATCATCATGTAAGCATGCACCATCAATCACAAATATGATCTAAACATCAACAATGTAACCCCAAGAATCATATGAGATGGACATCTCATATCATTTAGCCATATAAGTATCATCATCAAGGACTATTAACCATAATGCCAACAATGCTTTGTTAAAGGCATGTGCTCCCCCTCAACAAGTGTCATCTGCTTGCTGTTAGATCTGATCATGTGTATATCAGCAACAATCATCAAGCCATCATCACCACCAAAATACTTCTAAACATCTTACAAGAATCAAGACATTTCCACTCATCCTCAGCAGACTATAACTATTAACCGATAGAGCAAATCATGGACTGAAACATATCAGACCCCTTTTCTGAGCCTTTCCCCATTGCTTTTCTTCACACTGACATATACGCGACTTTTCAGTGTATAACTCGCGTATATACGCGAATTCCCTTTATGAAACTTGCGTATGAAATTCAGGACACTGAAGTTGTACACTTTCAGCTCCCCCTGAGTCTGTTATGACTGTGTTGTGCTGAGAATCCTGTGCTGTGCCACATCTTTCTGACTGAACTTCCTTCTTCTTCCATACCTTCAAGCATGTTGATGATTTCTTCTTATCATGAACTCTGTTCCTGCAATCTTTTGCTCTATGTCCAAACTTGTTAAATGCATAACATCTTACATGTTTCATATTCCTCTTGTAGCAATCAGCAACCTTGTGACCATACATATTGCAAGCAAAACAATATCCATTAAAGTACCTTGATTGAGATGACCTTTCTGCATAATGATCTTGAACCCTTCTTCTTCTACATCTAGCTCCAACATGTCCAAGATTATGACATACATAACATTCAACATTATACATAGGAGGAGTAAAGGATTTTCTTTGAGGAATCTCTTGATGATGCAATTGATCTTTCATTTCTTCTTTGATCACTTTAGATTTCTCTTTAGATTTCCTTGCTTCACCTTGTGAACTAGATTCACCTTTAAACGATTCATGAAAACCAAGACCAGTCTTTATAGCAGGAGACCTTTGACTACTAAGAATACCATCCAAGACTTTAGAGCTATCTTGAAATCGTAAAAGCTTATTCTTTTCTTCTAATTTACCTTTCAAGATATTTACCTCAACTTGATGTTGTTCTTCCTTTTCAAGATATTGCTTCTTCAATATTTCTTCAGACTTTCTTCCTTCTTCCATTTGTTGCCTTAGTTTGAGTATCTCTTTTTCTTGTTCTTCACTCACATTCTGCTGCATTTGACGAGCTCTGTAAGCACATTCCAGCTGTGATTCCTGTTTTTCAATAGTTTGGAGCAGATCTTTATTCTTCGTCTTGGATTCTTCAAGTTCTTCCTTTAGTGAGAGGGTTGTAGCTTCAAGACTTTCATAATCACTGGATCTATCTCTGAGATTCTTGATTGTTGTGTTGTTTTCATTGACTTCTTTTCTTAGAGGTGTTACTTCATCATGCATCTTTTGAAGTTTGTCCTTGTAGGACTTCCTTATCTTGCTTTCTTCCTCTGGTTTGTCATTTAGCAACTTTATATATTTGTCCATGAATAACTTCAGATTGGCTTTCAGTTTGGTAGTTTCTTCTTTGAAGTCGCATTCCCTTTTGTTCAATAGATCTTGTTGATCTTTGATTGTGTCTGAAAGCCTTTTCAATTCTACCTCTATTTGATATCTCTCTTGTTCACCCATAAGAGCAAGTTCAGTTGTTTCACATTCCTTTTTGTTCAAAAGATCTTGTTGATTTTTGATTATGTCTGAAAGCCTTTTAAATTCTGCCTCTATTTGATATCTTTCTTCTTCACCCATAAGAGCAAGTTCAGTTGTTTCACTATCACTTTCATCTGTTTCACAAGGAAATATAGGTGGAATATCAGAGGATAACACATTCATACCTGATAATGATTCTGAATCTAATTTTGAATCTGAAGAGTTTCTTATGCCTAATCCCCAATCGATTCTCCCACTGTCATAGTTCTTCTGAAATGTCTTCTTCTTCTTATGAGCTTTCTTCTTAAGCTTCTTTCCCATTGTTCCACGGATCTCCTTCAAGCGATCAAGCTTCTACCAAAGGACCTGCTCTGATACCAATTGTTGGAAATAATACTG
>APFE031682184.1:1081-11547 GCA_000404065.3 Pinus taeda | reverse complement strand
GGGGGGGTCACAAGGGGTTTGAGGTGTACCCGTAAACCCACAATTTTGGTTTTGGACCTTATGTTAGGTTTGGCAGACCCACCTATGGTTTTGTGCATGATCTTCGTACATGGTTTTTGGACACTATGGTTTTCGGTCCATGGTATTGGATGCTTCGACATGTATAAATATGTATTATAACATTGAAAGGAACATAATGACAAATCAAGCTAGTAGTCTCGGTTTTGTGATCCAGGGGAAAATCTCTGTGTATATGTGTTTTATGTGTTATGCTCTCGCATTGTTTATTTTATGTGTTTCAGAATTCGAATGCAGGTAATTTTTGTACGGGGTTAAAACCTACACTCCCTCTCAACCACAACATCTATAATCCCTACCTTTCTCCTCAAGGTTGTGCATGCATATTCCTCTAATGTGTAGAGGCCCTCGATCAGGACACCAAATTTCTTGATTTGACATGAAGCAAGGTGCTTGAGGTAGGCCTTCCCATCTTTGAAGACTACCTCATACCCTCTGTCTTCAATCCTCAATATGTTCATCACATCAAGTTTCCTAGCTTCATTTCTATTTATGAATATCTCATTGAGGGTCTTCCACATAGAAAAGGGAGTCTCTTTCCCATGTAATTTCAAGACTATGTGGTCTCTCACACCCTCTAAGATGATCCTCCTAGCTCTAGCTACATCTTTCTTCCACTGAGCAAGATTATAGGCATCAGATGCTTGGGGTTTTGCTACATTTGTCTTGATGTATTCTAACATCCCATTGTCATCCAATACTACCTCCATGTGGTCCTTCCATGCAAAAAAATTTGAGGTGCCTTCCAAGGCATACTCTAGCTCAAGTCCATTGAAATCCATCTTCTCAATCCTGAAGAAAATGTGCAACACTGATCTTCAAATTCAGATCTCCTGCAATGGCAACTTCGAAATATTTGCTCTACAGTGATTCCAACTTTGATACCATGTAGAAATTAATGTGTAGATTCAATACTACTCATGAAATTTACTAAATCACAAGACTTGAAGCTATTGTACTGATTTGTGGAAGTTAATTCACCATCTAGAACAAGAAACATAGACATGTAAAAGAAAACATCACAAATCCACAAAGATTTATCTAGGGGAAAGCAACTTCTCAAAACCCCTTCCTATATGTATTGCATTAATTAAAGAATTCAGATGAAATACATATGCTTGCTCAAGCTTGAGCACAACTTACAAGTGTATAGTCTATCCTCTACCTGAATGAATGGCTCTAGCCAACACTTAGCCAATTTTCAAGGCCTCCAAGCTCCTAATTCCTTGCACTATTTCCTTTGGGAAATTTGCTCTTATTCTTTAGGGATTCCCCCCTATTTTCTTGCGCAATTCCTTTGGGTTGATCACATAACCAATACAATATCTATACACTTAATCTAGCATATAATTAAATATACACTGCCTTGGAAACTCCATCTCAACTGGGTAACTCGAATTCTTTGCATGCATAAGCTAATTTAGGTTGATATATTAGTTATCTAGATGATCACTGAGTGTGGTTGAAGTTCCACTTCCACAACTTAACCTTCCACTAGTTCCTCCAACAATTAGAACTATTTAATTGACCATAACTCAATTTAACTTAATTAAATTCCTACAACTGAAATTAACTCAACCTAGACTCCTATAATTTAGGAACCCACTGCACACAATTGAACTTCATGCCCCTAACTCAAATTAATTGAGCTAGACTCCTATTTTTTAGAAATAAACTCAAGCAAATTGAACTTCAACTCATTAAATCAAATTGAGTGTTCTTAACTGAGTGACAAGAGTCATGTCACCTCAGTTAACTCTTTCAAGTCATCTTTTGATGTGGAATTTCAAATTTCCTCAATTTGATTAAGGAAAAAATAAAAATTAAGACTTTTGTTGCTACATTTTCAACAAAAAAGTCATTATATGGTTGGAGTTGTTTTGACTCAACTATGCATTAAATAACTTCAACTTTGAATTTCCTGGTTCAACTTTGATAGAATTATTTCAAATATTTGGGAGTCCCAATTTCCTTATGGCTTCCCTTCAAGGAATACTGGGAGGAGATAGTTCAAAAATTCAAGAAGAAAATAGGAAGTTAGAGAGCTTTGTCGCTTAACATAGCTGGAAAAAAAATATTAATCAAGTAAGTTCTACCAGCCCTCTCGATATATTTGTGTTTAGGGTTTCTTGCTCTAAAAATCATCCTTAATCGAATTAGCATCATGCTAAAAAAAAATTTATAGTAAGGGGGAAAAAATAATGATAGGAAAATTCATCTAGTCAATTGGAACATAGTTTTCCTTCCAAGAGAATGTGGGGGTTTGCATATAAATGATCCTATATTTATGAATCTGGCTTTGGGGGCTAAAATTATTTGGAAATTGATCTGAGACCCCAAGGAATGGTGGAAGGAGACTTTTTTTAAAGAAATAGTTTCATAAGACTCAACTGCTTAGAGCTAGAAAATCCCAATGGATAGGAAATGGTTCCAAGATTTAGAAGCTTTGTAAGGCAACAATCCCCTTAATAACTAAAAATTTGGGTTGGCATGTAAGTAACAAAGCTAGAATTAACTTATGAAAAACTAATTATCTTCCAGGAAACCTGAGAAATGGTCAGTTTGAGCTAAATACCTCATAAACTAGATATAAGACAATGGTATCATGAGATTAAAATATATATCTATTTGGGACGATTCTTGTGTGTGGCAAGGATGGGAATGTTGTGGCCTTCCAACACATCTTCTTAGTTAGTGGGACTCCATGGTCTCCTCTTTAAAGGTCCTAGCTCCAAGTAATGGTGTTTTAATGGATAATCGAACTTGGCACCTAAGCAAATCCCTATATTATTTTTTCAAAGAAGGATATAGGTTTCTATTACGCAAGCTTCTGTACCCCTCTCCTTGAAGATTTGGAAAATTGTTTAGCATTAATACTCCATCCCGAAGTTATTTTTATTAGATGTTGATCCATGAGAAAATCCTCACCACGGAAAAGATCAGGTGCAGGAACATTCACGGTCCTTCAATGTGCGTATTATGTAAATGTGAAGAAGAATCCATTTTTCATTTATTCCATGATTGTTCTTTCTTGTTATTGGTTTGGAAGTTGGCCTTTGAAAAAGTGTATTCCATCTCTTCCATCCCCTCAATCTTGCAAGTGATGTTCAAATTTTTAATCAACACTGGTCCTAATGATAAGATTCAATTTTCCTTAGCTAGATGAGCCTAAGTGTCCTTTCCAAAATTTATGTGATGGTCAATTTGGTTAGAAAGAAACATAATGATTTTTAATGATGAATCTCCTTCTATTCTTCACGAGGTTTCTAAACCTTTGTCAATGATTTCTGATTCTGTTTCAGCAAGAGGACTTAAGGCTTATGATATGAAAGAACTATCTATTTTGGAGGGGAGTTAGATAGACATAACTGTCCCTCGATATCATGTTGTCAGCTTTAATTGTCAGTCAAATGTTGTTAAAATCCAATGTTTGAGATTGGGAATAGATGAGTTTCAATATTGGAAAAATATCGTCTTCGGCCATGCTATTCTTTGATGGTGCTTCAAAAGGAAACCCAGGGGTGGTAGGAGTAGGAGAGATGATCTTTTTCCCTGAAGAACACGAAAATAATACATTTTCTTAGGGTTTAAGCACAACAAGAAACAATAAAGCATAATTTTTAGCATTATGGAAAGGCTTGGATATCACTAAAAATAAAGGAATAAGAAGGGTGAGAATCCTTGGGAACTCAATGATTATAATAAGGATGATCTCTAAGATGATATCAACGAGATTCTTCATTCCTATCTCAAGTAAGAAGAGTAGAATTGCAGCTAGAAAAATTTGAAGATGCCCCCTTTTCCACATTCTTTGACAACTTAATGAATATGCTGACAAAATGGCTAAACATGTGGTGGTGCTTGATCCCAAAATACTTGTATTAAATAATGAACAAGGGATTTTCACTCCTGTGCCTTAACATAAACATTGGTTACATATGAAAAAAACAAACATTAGTATCAATCGTCTCTTGAATAATGGGACTATATTAGATCAACATTGCATGAATATTGGATTTGAAATGTATAACAAGATTTACCCACTTGGAGGTTATGATGAAAGATTTCTTTCTCATGGTAATCCAGAGTCCACACACATCAATCTTAGGAGGATTGTAGTGTCCCTTCTTAGTTAGTTAGTTTTGGTGACACCTGGAGAGGGTGATTTTGATGGAGTGTATAAAGATTATATATGTCAGACTTATGTATATGCTTGTAGGCTATAGACCGGGTTTGGGTCACATGGTTTCTACATGCTTTTGATAATATCTATGGTTGTGTGTATAAGGCTGATTTTGGTTAAGTGCATATTATTGATGTTTCTCCTTTGGCATCCTTATTTTGACTTTAGTGCATGTCATGAATGATGGTATATGAGTGTGACACATGAACAAAAGCTACTATGTGGAGTAGTTAACTGACCATGATTGTTTTGATGATCAATTAATTACATGATTATGTATGCTTAACCATGTATTTAGTAGGATTTGGCAGGGAACTTAGTTACTTGTTGAGAAGGATGCTCATAGAATAAATGATCGTGTAGGTCATGTATATAGTTAGGTAAAATGTGATTAAATTAATTCATTATGAATTTTAATTGATGTGTTTAAGATACAAGATTATGATGCATGTAGGTCTAGGGAAACAAGACCTTGCCAACAGATCATCAGATGTGTATGAGCTCACAATGGGTACCTTGAGGCAAAGCATGAAGCTTCAAAGAAGCATATATGAGAACATATGGAAAAAATTCAAGTGCAGAGTCCTAACTTTCTGAAAGATCAAGGTGTGGAGTCTTAGATCCTTGCGATAGATCAAAGCGTGGAGTATTGATTCTACTAGGACGCAAAGTCCTACCAATTTAGGAGAGATGCACAATAGGGGCGTGAAATCCCAATTTCCTAACTAAAAAAACACCACTTAAGGGCTTACATCAACTAGGTGAATTAACCTAAGTTAAACTTTGAGTTGAATTAACTCCAATTTACTCACTTTAGAGGGTCATTTAAAATAAAAATTATTTTAATACAAAATATTAATTAGCTATTTTGGAAAAATCAATAATAGAAAGTTATCTAGAAAGGGCACATGGAGTGATGAATATTATATAATTAAATAATTATGAAAAACTGAGAGGTTTGCCACCTCAAGGGAGGTTGGTGAATAATATGATTTATTATAAATTAAAAATAGGTTATTTTTTGCATGAAAGGGGTGAGGTGTCACTCCACTTAATGCTTATAAATATTGAAGGATTTTCCCCATGGAGGGGAGACCAAAAGGAGTAGGCAGATGTTGCCAAAATGACTACCCAAATCCTAAATTAAAATTCCAATAGTTTTTCTTGGTTGATGGAGACTAAGTAGTGCAAGAGGAATATAATATATGTTCCTTAGTTTGTTGGACATTTCTCACTATTAGTTCATACAACTTGGGGTTCCAAGGAAAAAGGTTTCCCTTGAACTATTGACCTAGATTTTCATTCATGTCAATATGGCAATATTCTGGATGAGTAAACAATGATGTGATGCCAAGCAGAGTGGATCCATGAATAAATAAGAGCAAGAAGCCAAGGAGAAAAGCCATCAGGGAAGCCATCAGAAGAGAAACACATCAGAGGAGTGTTGCAGAATATCAGAGCAGAGAATATCGGAAGTCACATGAGCCATCAAGAGAAGCATATCGGAAGAGTGCATTGGAAATAGGTTATTGGAAGCCATCATGAAGCCAAAGAATAAGAGGAAGAGGTCATTATATGTTGTGTGCAGGAAGAATTCGGCGAAACATGGAGAGGAGAAGAAGAGACAGAGGAATCATAATGGGTCTTTGAATCTGGTTGAATAATCAGAGTGAAGCTCAGAGAGAATCAACGATGTATGAATTCACAGAAGGCAAGCTCAAAGAGAGTTGAGCATTGGAAAAGTGAAAGGCCGAAACCTTGAAGAAAACCACAAACCATAGGAAAAACACTGAAGAAATGAATCAAAGTCAAAGTGAGGAGACAAATGAAGATTGAACACACAAGAACTGTTGGATCTTGGAGATCAACAAACGAGATTGTTTGTAATGAGTTACAAGGATTAAGTCACATAGTGTAAAGTCAAAGAAATGAATGACAAAGATTAATTTAAGTATTAGTGGATGAGGAAATTGGAGGAGCTGTCACAGCCACCGATGGTAGAAGATCTATGGTCATCAAGCGCTAAATAGCTCGGATGTTAGTCAAAGAGAAAGGTGGGTTTATAAGTGGAAATGGTTTATCGAGTTGAGAATAAGCATTAAGTGGTAATAGGAGGGAGTCATTCGATTCCATTAAGCAATTGACATGTCGCACGTCGGAGGAGAGAGGAAACTGCTTTATCGGGCGGGTAATCCTCGTGCATGTAGCTCACCCGATATCATTGTCGAGCGTTGGATAAAATGCGGTTTTGATTTACAGCGCAGGATCACCAAGTAGCTTTATTGGTCGGGTTTAATATCAACCGTCATAAGGGATGGTAAGATTTACAGTGAAGACTAAAGCGATAAGGCTTGGGAAAAAGCGGACACGAAAGTTTATCAATGCGGGCTTAAGTTTATTTGAGTGTCCTATGAGTATTGATGAATTTGAAGAGATAGAGGAAGCCGAAGAGTGAGTGTAGAGGAAGATGAAAGATCAAGTGAGCATTGAGGAAGCTGAAGCTCAAGCGAGCAAGGAGGAAGCCAAAGGTCAGGCGTATCAGGCATATAAAACAAAGAACAAGGAAAGTTTAGTAAAGCTGGCGAACTGTAAGAAAAAATGGAAGCCAAAGTTCTCGCAAAAGTGGAAGGAACAGGAGGACAGAACTAAGTCATAGGTCCAACAGGGTTGGGAGTAGAGAATTACAACCAAACAGATCCAGACAGTTATAGCAGAGGGTTGGAGCCCTTGAGGTTGGTGCCTTGACAAGACAGAGTTGGTGTTCTAGAGGTTGGAGCCTCACAAAGAGACCAAGTTGGTGCTTGGCAACTGATTGAAACCATACACACACACACACACACACACACACACACACACACATATATTGTACTTGATTTATTGGAAAGATCACATTAATAAAAGCATCTGTTCCTATTATCTATTTTTGTGTTCCAAATATAAATGTTTTTAACTGATAAAAATAATAATTGAAAAGAAATACTGATTCACCCCCCCTCTCTGAATTTCCAACAATTGGTATCAGAGCGGGCTTCTTCATATCAGCCTGACAGCTTGAACAAGGATTCTTAGTCATGATGAGAATTCAAGAAGTGTCAGGAAGACCTCCTCTGTTTGATGGCACAAATTTTGGTTTATGGAAAAAGAGAATGTCCTACTACTTAATGTCCATTGGACCTGAAGTTTGGCATTCAATCTTAAATGAATACATAGCTCCTTCCACTCTTCCAACAGATCAAGATGAGAGGAAAGTCTACATTGCAAATGCAAAAGCCTTAAACTCCATCACTAGTGGAATCACTGATTCTGAATTTACAAAAGTCATGAATTGTAACTCTACCAAAGAAGTATGGGATAAGCCAATTTGCTTATATGACGGGGACTCCAAAGTCAAGAAGGAAAAGCTTTAAACTCATAGAAGGCAATTTGAAAGTCTGAAAATGGATGATGAAGAAGATATTGCATCATACTTTCTCTAAGTAGCTGAAGTGGTCAACTCTCTTAAAGGATTGGAAGAAAAAATTGAAGAAAGCACCATTGTTCAAAAGGTCTTAAGATCTCTCCTAGATAGATTTAACTCCAAAGTAAGTGCCGTAGAAGAAATGAAGGATCTAGATACTCTCAAGATGGATGAACTCCATGGAATCCTCATTGCCTATGAGATGAGAAAAGGTTGCCCAAGTTCCAAAGATGCAGCATTCAAGGCCTCAAAATCAAAAAAGGGGAAAGAAAGGAATGTTAGTAGTGATGACTTCGATGTTGAATCCGAATTGGCGTAATTTGTACGAAGGCTGAAGAAAGGATCTAAGCTAAAAGGTAAATACCCTCTTATTTGTTTCAAAATGTGGAAAAATAGGTCATTATGCTGCAAAATGTCCTCATAAGCATGACAGTGATGATGAAGAATATTCGAAAAGGATGGTATACAAAAAGAAAGGGTTCAATAAGAATAATTTCCTCTTTAAGCAAGATGAGTCTGATGAAGATGAATTTGTAGTCATCAAAAAGAAATCAACTAACTAGTTCCCACACTGCAAAGGAGGTAATGAAGAATCAGATGAAGAAAATGACCAAGCTGGAAGCCAAGAAGTATTATTCATGGCATTCACAAATGATGATGACTCAGGGCTAGATGGAAGTGTAGATGAATTGTTAATAAGTGCCATTGAAGAAAATGAGAAATTATGGAATAAAATCATTTCTCTCAAGGTAGAAAACGAGGAAATAAAAAGAAGGGAAGATCCCTTGAAAAATAAGCTAAAAGAAAAAGAAGAATCTTGCGAAGAATGTGAAGCAAAAATAATATCTCTGAGGAAGGAATTGGAGCAAGTTAAAAAGGGTTGGAAAATCTCTCAAATACTTGACACTATCCTAAATAATCAAAAACCTCAACATGAAAAATCTGGAATAGGTTTTAAAGGAGAATCATCAAGTACTAAGAATAATGCGGAAAACTATGTCGACGTACTTTCCAGCAACCCAAAATAAGAAAGATTGTTTCATCAAAGGCTCATCCCAGATCCAAAGAATGAAGAGAGAGTAACTCCAAGGAAGAATGTTGATTCGAATCATGGATGTTACAATAGATACAAAACAATATTTCATCAAAGACCCATCTCAAATCCAAAGAATGAAGTGGGAGTAACTCCAAGGGAGAATTCACATCAAAGTAATTTAATGAATTCTGTAAAATACATGGAATTAAAAGAGAACTCTCTACTGCCAAAACACCCAAGCAAAATGGGGTAGTTGAAAGAAGAAACCGAACAGTTCAAGAAATGGAATGAACAACGTTAATAGTAGCTGACTTGTAGCCAAAATTCTGGAGAGAAGCAGTCGGGACAACTATTTATACCTTGAATTGAAATCAATTAAGACCAAATAATGAAAAGACTCCTTATGATTTATGGAAAGGAAGACCTGCTTCAGTAAAATACTTCAAGATTTTTGTAAGCAAGTGCTTCAAAAAAATCAATGATGGCTTACCAGGAAAGTTTTATTCTCGGGTTGATGAAGGGATCTTCCTTGGATATTCTACATGGAGCAAAGCCTACAAGTGCTACAATAACCAACTATGGAAAATAGTGGAAAGCATTGATGTGAAGATTGATGAAGACCTTCTAGAGAAAGAAATTGAAGAACAGGAAGTTGATCCTCTCATTGAAGAAGAAGAACCTGAAGAAGAAGAAGAAAAAAATCAAGAAATACCCAAGGAAAAAGAACCATCTCAAACTCCTTCAAAGATGAAACTTCTCCAAAAATATCACCCGGAAGAGTAGAATATTGGAAATATAGATGAAGGGATGCAAACCTGAAGAAGAAAGAAAAATTCACCAAAGAAAAATGATATTTCTCTTCTATCCATGGTAGAACCAGAAACATTTACTCAAGCAAGTAAGGATCCTCATTGGGTAAAAGCTATGGAAGAAGAAATGTCTCAAATCGAGAAGAATGAGACATGGGAGCTGGTACCTCGCCCAAAGGACAAAAACAAATTGGGAACGAAGTGGGTGTTTAAAAACAAAATGAATGAAGATGGACAAATCATTAGAAACAAGGCAAGGCTTGTTTGTAAAGGCTATTCACAAATTGAAGGAATTGACTTTGAAGAAACATTTGCACCAGTAGCTCGTGTGGAAGCTATCAGGATGTTTTTGGCATTTTCTTGCTCAAAAGGTGTAGAAATTTTGAATAATTTAACACATATTCAATGGAGATTATCCTGATCATGTACTATTGCGGAAAACATACACAATACATAAGCTCCTCTACGTTGATCATCAATATAGCAACATCAATAACAATAAAACATCAAGAGCATTCACACATTAACACAGTATGTATCCCGGGGAAAGCATCTCGCTAAAAACCCCAACTATCTGTATATTAATGATTGAGTCATGTAACATTACACAGCATAATACTTCTCACAAGTATCTCCACCTCTGTTACACACAATACAGCTCAGATCTGAATCAATCATTGGCTCAAATCTCCTCCGCTGCTTGCCTGCCTCTTCTGCTCAATACCTGCATGAGAATGAATGATAATTCCAAGGCAGCCACGTTTTTTTCTTGGCTAAATCACGTGAGAACAAGCTACAATGTGGGCAAACTCATTGGCATACTCAATCCCCTGATTTGTGCAAGATCTGGTGCACAACTATACTCACAACTGATAGCAATCTGATTCTCTAACACCTGTCCCT
>APFE031682183.1:71665-89645 GCA_000404065.3 Pinus taeda | reverse complement strand
ACTTTTGGGTGATCCCTAAATCCAATGGATGAGATAGATTTAGATCAATGGCTGAGATTAAATGCACATTTAAATCTCACTTTCTATTTTTAATTCACCCACTTTAATAAAGACCCACTTAGTCATTTATTTCCAAAGTCACTTTTCCTTTCTAATTTTTCATTGACTTTATAAAAGTCACTTTAAAATTAGACTTAGTAACTTTATCACTTAAAGTCACTTTTAAATTAGATTTTAACTTTATAAAAATTATAAAGTTACTTTAGGAGAAAAATTAAATTCTTTTGGACACTTTTCCCTAGGCCAAAGATCAAAGCCTTAGGGAACCACCTGTCCTCCGGTACCAAATTTCAACACTCTCACACTTCCAACCTTTATGATATTCTTGGGAAGGCCCAAATTCATGTTACTTCCCCACCCTCTTCCTATTTGTTGGAATATAATCCTAACATCTACATTTATTTTTTAGCCTAAGTATCCTTGACTTAGCCACATGCACTAAAAATCATGTTCACACTTGGTTTTTGGTAAACTAGCTCGGTGGAACAACTTTCTCTTGTTTTTTGCCTTTAAAGGCTTGATATTATGGAAATATTGGTCCAACCACTTTCCTAAACCATTTAGACATCTAACTACATGTTCACACCTAACCACACCTCATCCACTTGAGTTATTTGAGGATTGGCGCCCCACACGAAGATTCCCCCTTAAATCAAGGGATTTGGTCCCCCTGACTGTTTTAACATGTTTTTAAAGTTTCCTTCCTTGGAAATGCACCCCTCCTCATGCTTTCCTCGTGGATGATAGTTGACATAGGTTGTCATGAGTCATTGTCGCTATTTTAGGCCTCCCTTTAGCTTTTCTTAGCCTTTTCTAGTTTTTTACTAGTTTTCTAGATTCAAAAATTTCTATATAACCACCTCCCTTTGGGATTAGAGGTTTGGTTGCTCATGTATTACTATTGTTCATTAATTTAATACATTTATTTTATGGAGCAAATTCTTTCTCTCCTCTCTTGAATATCAGTGAATTACTTGTGTTTAATTTAACTAGAATTCTAGATCTATCGGAGTTTCTACAGGAATTCTACATGGTATCAGAGCTAGTTAGAATCTAGTGGATTGTACACGGTTTTATTTGTAGGTATAGATCATTAGGAGGCACAACAAGCAGCAATGTATCATCTCTCTTAGCCCACAAAACTTGTTCCAAATCCTTTCAATTACTTCGAATGGAAGACAGAGATCGGTCTGCTCCTCTGAAGCAAAGGGCTTTACAGGGTAACAATGGGAACGGAGACTAAACCGACTTCTGCAGCGGAGAAGATCAAGAATTTCAATAAATTAGATGAAGCATTTGGGTTGATATGCCTATCAATTTCTAGAGAACTCCTCTTTCACGTCAGTGGAGCCACTACCCCCGATGCGGTCTGGACCGCATTGGAAGGACTATTCATCAAGAAGGATGAAATGAGAGTGCATCAACTGGAGAATGAACTCATATCCCTCAGTCCAACTCATTTCAGCAACTTGCAAGAATACTTCACCAAGTTTAAATCCCTCATCGTTGAACTTGATGCATGTGGAGTCAAGAAAGAGGAAGATCAACTCATCCTTTCGATTCTCTAGAAATTAGGCCCTGAATATTCCGTATTTGTATCGTCTTTTGAAGCATCTAAATTGACTTAGGAAAAATGGAAAATCCCTCCATTGAATGACTTTATTGCAGCATTGACTCAAGAGCAAGCTAAGTTATCCCAAATGGGTGGCATCAAGTGTTCAAAGAACCAAGCACTTGCGGCTACTGATGCTCCCAAGAGCAGTGGAAGAGACAAGCAAAAAGGGAAGGGTAAATTTAATGAATCGAAGAAGGAGAGACCCGTACAATCTTCAGAGAGCTCTTCTTTGCCTAAGGGTAAGAAGAAGAAGGAAAGAACACTTTGAAGCTACTGTTCCAAAGGTTTTCATCCCGAATAAAATTGCATGAGGAAAAAATCGATGAGATCGCTAAGCAATTGCAGCAACACAATCTCACCGTACCCGAGAATGCAAAGAAGAAGGATGATAACATAACGGGATATGGGAGAGGGAGAGCACGAGATGGCCATGCTTTAATGTGTGTCACATCCACTCCATCAGCTTAGATCCTAGATTCAGGTGCATCGAACCATATGGCTGCATCAAAAGATGAATTTTCCTCCATCGAAGAAAGCACCAGATCCCCAATTTACTTGGGAGATGTCACACCTGCAAAGGTGTGCAGAGAAGGAATTGTAGACCTTGAAGGGGGTTGCTTCACAAATGTGCTTCATGTTCCCTAGCTGTCTACAAATATACTTTCAATATATCCTATCACTCATTCCGGCTCTGGAACGAAGGTGGAGTTCACTGGACTCCGCAGTGATTACCAACATTTCCACGGGCTCACAGCTTGCACATGGAATTGCAAATCACGGTTCTCGTTTGTATTTCTTTTCCCACTTTGTTCCTAAATCTATTAGCATTGTATTTCTGTCACAATCTAATGATATTAGCAGGTTATGGCATGAAATATTTGGCCATCTAAACTATAAGTACTTGCATCAGCTCAGCAAGGAAAACATGGTAGAAGGATTGCCCGCTATTAAATTTAGAAGCGGTGTATGTCAAGGATGCATTCTTGGAAAGCATCCAGAGAAAAAATTTGACAAAGGGAAGACACAAAGAAATTCTTTACCTCTTGGGATGGTTCAAAGTGACATCACGGGCCCATTCTCGCAACCTTCAATTAGTAAGGCTCAATATGTACTCACCTTCATAGATGATTTCTCTCGCTTTACTTGGGTATTTTTTCTGAAATTAAAATCTGAAGTATTTGAATGCCTTATAGAATTTAAAGAACTTGCTGAGAATGAGTCTGGGCGTAAGATTAAGATACTCCGTATTGATAATGGGGGGGAGTATGTCAACGAAGATGAGCAACAACTTTGTATTGATGTAGGTATACAAGTACAACACATAATGCCATATACACCACAGCATAATGGTGTTGTGGAGAGGAAAAACTGGTCGTTAAAAGTGATGGCCAATTGTATGCTATAGTCCAAATCATTAGCTCCTAAGCTATGGGCCGAAGCTATTAATTTTGAAGCATACATTTAAAGCCACATTCCTCACAAAGCACTCAAAGGCACCACTCCATTTGTGTTGGATCGGTAAGAAACCGAAAGTGTTGCACTTTCGCATTTTTGGTTCAAGAGCATGGGCTCACATTCCGACAGATAAGAGGAAGGCTTTGGAGCCTCAAAGTGTTGAATGTATATTTGTTGGATATCCTGACAGTGTTAAAGGATATAAATTGCTGGACTCTCACACTAAAAAGTTCCTTGTAGCTCGAAGTGTGAAGTTTGAAGAAGAATCACTACATGATTTTTCAGCAGACCCTGCATAGGAACCGCTTGTTGCCACTAATGAGGAGGAGTCTAAAAATTCTTCGAGAACTTCAGAGTAGCCATCAGAGAAGCCTCTTGGGTCTTATTTAGAGGATGAGGAGTAGATCATGGCTGCTCCAACTCAGCTGCCAACTTGGGCAGAGAAAACCCTACAAGATGTGGGTGAACTAGTCGGTGATCTTGTAGATGCAAGAAGGACTAGATCACAGTTTTTTGGGGCTCCTCAAGCCCTAGCTGCCACCGAACCATTGCTTCTCATACATTGCTATATGACACTTGCTTTAGATCCACAGTCACACTTTGAGGCTGCTAGAAACCCGCTTTGGGAGGCTGCCATGGATGAAGAGTACTTTTCTCTCATGGAAAACAACACATGGGACTTGGTTCCAATTTCAAAAGGAAGAAAGCTTGTTCGATGCCGATGGATCTATCGAACAAATATTGCTGCAAATGGTGAGATCAGCAAGTACAAATCTTGACTTGTTGCAAAAGGATACTCACAGGTACATGGTATAGACTACATAGAGACATTTGCACTTGTTGCAAAAATGGACTCCATTCGACTAGTTTTAGCCATTGCTGCTTCTCGCAGATGGGAAGTTCATCACATGGATGTGAAGAGTGCATTTATTCATGGAGATCTCAGGGAGTAGATATATATGGAGTAGCCACAGGGATACATTCAGAACTCTTCCCTCGTTTGCAGATTAATGAAATCTTTGTATGGCCTAAAACAAGCTCCAAGAACCTAGTATGCAATGATGGATTCTTTCCTGTTTTCCATTGGATTCATTCGGTTCAAATCTGATCCGAATGTTTACTTACTACAACATGATGATTCCCTTTTGCTAATAGTACTTTATGTAGATGATTTACTGATGAGAGGGAACCTTACCTTAGCTATTGATTTGGAAAAAACAACATTGCACGATCGATTTTCCATGACAGATTTGGGATTGTTGCACTACTTTCTTGGTCTTGAAGTTTCTCAGTTTACTTCAGGGATCAAGATGGCACAATATAAGTATGCATTATATATAATTTTCCAGTGAAAAAATGTAATCCAACAACATCTCTCTTTCTTTCGGGGATCAGATTTGAGGATGCAGGTACTACACCTTTGGTGGACAGTACATTGTATCGACAGTTGGTTGGGATTTTGTTGTATCTTACTCACACCTGACCTAATATATCTTTTGCAGTAAGATTTTGTTCTAGATATATGCAGGAGCCCTATGAGCTTCACTAGAAAGCTGCAAAGAGAATACTTAGATATGTGAAAGGTACTTCCAGTTTTGGTATCTTTTATGCTACAGATTGCCCACTTTCATTGATTGGGTACACAGATTTTGATTGGGCTGGCGATGGTACAGACTGCAAGTCCACCTCTGGTTATGTTTTCAACTTTGGTTTAGGGCCTTTTTGCTGGTCTAGCAAAAATGAATCCATGATTGATTTATCTACAGCCAAGGCAGAGTATAGAGGTGCAGTGAATGCAGCTACACAGGCTGTTTGGTTGCAGGGGCTTCTCTCTGAGTTTGGTATTCAGTATCCACTTCCGACTGTCATATTTTGTGACAATCAGGGGTCCATTTAGATATCAATTGATCCAGTTCAGAGGTAGAGGACCAAGCACATCGAGATTCACATGCATTACATCCACGAGTTGATCCGTGACCGAGTCATATCACTGTAGTATTGCCCCACTGAGCAACAAGTTGCAGACATCTTCACCAAGTCTTTCACTGAAAAGAAATTTCAGAACTGAGAGCTATGCTTGGAGTGGTGGAGACAGCTGAGTAGGCCCTTTTGGTCACTTAGCCCTTTTTTCCTCTTTAGGGGGGGGGGGGGGGGGGGGGGTTCCCATGAGGTTTTCCCTCTTTCTTCATTTTATGAGGATCTTTTGTTTATTGTACTTGAGTACCTAACATGGCATCTTGCCCAAGACTTAGTTTAGATAAGTGAGTTAGGATGAAGGGGGGGTGTTGGAATATAATCCTAACATCTACATTTATTTTTAGCCTAAGTATCCTTGACTTAGCCACATGCACTAAAAATCATGTTCACACTTGGTTTTTGGTAAACTAGCTCGGTGGACCAACTTTCCCTTGTTTTTTGCCTTTAAAGGCTTAATATTATGGAAATATTGGTCCAACCACTTTTGTAAACCATTTAGACATCTAGGTTCATGTTCACACCTAACCACACCTCATCCACTTGAGTTATTTGAGGATTGGTGCCCCACATGAAGATTCCCCCTTAAATCAAGGGATTTGGTCCCCCAGACCATTTTAGCATGTTTTTAAAGTTGCCTTCCTTGGGAAATGCACCCCTCCTCATGCTTTCCTCGTGGATGATAGTTGGCACAGGTTGTCTTGAGTCATTGTTGCTATTTTAGGCCTCCATTTAGCTTTTCTTAGCCTTTTCTAGTTTTTTACTAGTTTTTTTCCCAGTTTTCTAGATTCGACAATTTCTATATAACCACCTCCCTTTGGTATTAGAGGTTTGGTTTCTCATGTATTACTATTTTTCATTAATTTAATACATTGATTTTATGGAGCAAATTCTTTCTCTCCTCTCTTGAATATCATCAAATTACTTGTGTTTAATTTAACTAGAATTCTAGATCTATCAGAGTTTCTGCAGGAATTCTACACTATTACCTATTCTCAGATAGAGATATTAGAGAGGCCATTTGGGTGATGAACAACAACAAAGCAACAGATGAGGAAGGGCTACCAAGTAGAGTTCTTTAAGCATAGTATCTATGCTTTTGTTAGCTACTTGGTTGATCTCTTCAACCATGTAATACGTGAAGGTTTTCCACTGACATGGTCACACCACATCATCCATCTAATCCACAAATCAGGTTCCAACTCAAATCCTAATAACTACAAAATGATCATGGTGGGCCACACGTTCTTGAAGTTGTATGCTACTTTTCTACATAGGAATTTCTCTAGTGACCTTGAGCAGAGACAACTCAGAGCTAGGGGACAAGCAAGTTTTTGACTGACCCATCAGAACATTAATCATTTCTTCACTCTTCGTTCCATGATTGAGGAGGCACGACACCGCTCTTCAAAATTTTATTGTTGTTGCATAGATTTTCGAAAGCTTTTGACTTTGTTATGAGAGAGGCCTTGCTCCATAGAATCAGAGATATTGGCATCTCTGCAACCTTATTGACCGCTATTACGCTCCTATATGAGTCCATTCTTCGTCATCTTCACACGGCCCATGGAATGTTTGATTTCATTTGAAGCACTACTGGGGTTAAACAAGGTTTTCCATTGTCCCTTTCCATGTTTGGGATCTATATTGATGAGTTGGAGGCATTTCTACACAAGCATATCCACGACATTGATAGTTACCCTCTTCACCAGGTTTTGATATATATTCTACTCTTTGTTGACAATGTGGTCCTCCTCTCATCATTCCTAGAAAGATTACAGAGGCAGTTGGGTGCCTTAACTCTGTTTTGTGATCATCGACAATTGATGGTCAACCTGGGAGAAACCAAGGTTATTGTCTTCAATGGGGTGAAGAAAACCTCAGACCTTCACTTCTTATTCAAAGGGGAGGAGATTGAGATCACCGGTACGTATACTTACTTGGGGGTGAAATTTTGAGGTCCCCACTTCAATTTATGTTACCGCTTTAGCCTTAGATCAACAAAGGATATGGATCCTCATCCCTTCTTGAGAGACATTGATTTCAACATCACTTCCAGGAGATCTCATCCAAGATAAGCCTCATGGACACCTTGATTCGTTCGACTATTCTATATGGCTTAGAGATTCGGGGACTGTATTTACTTGATTTAGATTGGGCTTCAACTGAGAGAGTCCAGATTCTTCTTCTCTACCACAACATTAGATGAAAACTGACGGTACTATAGCACATCATCCTTGCGAAGTTTGGAGCTAAACCCTTTCAGCTTGAGACGGTCTTCAGATTGGTTTTCTTATCACTCAGGTTGTTCCCCAAAACTTGTGAGAAAAGGGAATACGGCTAAGGTAACCACTAACCAATCTTTTGGATGCAATTTCTAGCCAAATTGCATCCAGAGAGGGCTCTCTCTATATAATTTAACTTTGTTTATTTGAAGTTTTTTATGCTAGTTATGATGTGCAGAAGTTTGTTTTAAATGGGTTTGGATGGTGATTTCAAACAGAGGTAGGATGTAGGTCTGATAGAGTTAACTCCATTGGGCAATGGAGTCTATGAAGATGGACCGCTGAGTGTGTTTCTGTGATGATAGGCAATACTACAGAGCAAGATAATCAGTTTGGAACAATATTGAAAGTTAGTGATTGATGGGATGTAGACCAGGGGTATAGGGCAGTCAAGAATCCTTTATCATGGTGACAGAGGGAAGGTGCTTGAATATTTTCAAGGAGCAGTGAAGAATTCCTTGACAATGTTCAGAATGAAGGAATTAGTAGAAACAGAAGCATTTAAGAATTTCTATTTATAATAATTGTGAATAAAACATAAATAACAACAGGAATTGAACACAGAGTGTATTTAAACAAGTTCTGGGCTATTCTTTTTCCCTGTTGCTAAGATTATGAAACATATATGAGATTTGCAAACACAGAAAACATAAAACACAGTTAGAATAACTTATTGAGCCAAAGAAAGACACAGGGATTCTATAGCATAGTCTAGAATCATCACATCCACATTCAGAAGGTCCAGCAGGAGTGCATTTCAACGCACTTTGTATTAATAAATATCTGAGTTACAACGCAGTTCAAATGGGAGAATCACCAACACCAAATACATTCTTTGGGGGGGGGGGGGGTTTTTATACAAAAAGAGAGTTTACAAAATATCTTGAGGATAAGATAATGAGCAATAACTTCCTTCAGCTACTTTGCCAGAGAAATAAATGCAGAAATGAAGGCAGGAGTTATTGTGGCTGTGTTGGCTGCTTTACTGACAAGATATTTTAGACTTTTCACCCAGGAATTCGGCTGGCAGTTATGTCCTTGCTTTGCTTTCCTGCGTTTTTGTCCTGATCTGTTTACCTGCTCTTGATTCATCTTTAATGTGTCCTGATCCTGGCTTGAGCTCCTTCCTTTATATATGCCACGTGTCTTGCTTTTTGACCAGGTGTACATAGGCAAAAAGATCTGAATTTACTTAGGCAAAAATTCCAGCATACTCTGCCACCAGTGTTCTGTGGGCAACTGATGTCTTTGTATCTTTACCAGTATCTCATCAGCCTCAGTATACCTGTAAAAATTAGTCTTGACTTCAAACAGATGATTTATTTCATGTTCTATAAAAAACAAATTCTCCAATTTGTCATACAAGCTCTGTCTGGAAGGAGGTCCTGTTTCTTCTGAGCTGCTGGATGATGCAGTGATCTGATTTGTTACATACATGTTCACCCAATGAGCATACTGCTGATGTGATAACAATTTTTTATTGCTTGTTACTAAACTGGGTAGACCCTTTTGCTGCAAGTTTGTCAATTTCTCTGTGAAGGCATTAATATCCAACTGCATCTCTTGACACCTTCTTTCCAGAGTCTGAATAAGAGTTCTCATTATTAGCACCTTCTTTATTTTCAAAATGGTATCTGTCTTGTCGTTGATCTCTAAAGCTGCTAATTGTTCCTTAGTATTGGTGTTCAAAAAATGGATGAGTGCATTGGCCTGCTAAGGCATATTTCCTAATGATGCCCAGGCCCTTTGTATTTGTTCTTGTGCCCTGTCTATTAATTCCATTTGTTCATACATTGTCTGAATTGATCTTCATTGGTCAGTAATGGACTGGCCAATCTTGGTCCACAAACTCATTTTAATATCTGCCAGACGTTTATGCAAGGTGAGATCCTTTTCTAGTGATTTCACCTTGTTCTCCAGGGCCTTCACCTCTCTGGTCTTCTCTGCCACTGTTATTTTTTATTTGTCATAGCTCACTTCTAGCTTGGCTAGTCTTTCTTTTGTCTCTTTGAGCTTTGACATTTGAGCTTCTAGCTCTTTCACTGCCTTCATCATTTCCTCCATCCTCATGCTGGTCTCAGGCTCTGTTGTTGTTGCTGCTGTAGCATCTGTGGTTGTTGTACCTGTTGTTGATGATTGCTCAGTGGGAGGGATTATTGCTGTGTCTGTGGGGGGAGCAGAGACAATTGTTGGAGTTGTTTCGGGTGGCTGGGAGGTCGACTCTCCCTGCTTAGTTTGCAATGATTTCTTTAGCTCTTGCTCAGTCTACATCAGCCTTTGGTTCATTCTCATCAATAAATCCATGACATCCTGTCATGCGGAAAGAGTTATATTTGCGGACAAATCTAACCTCCCTAGGAGTCTAAGACTCTCTAGTGACAAACAAACCAAACAAGAGCTATCCTTCTCTAAACACACATTATTCTATGAGAATTCAAATGTTTTCGATCTTACCTTAGGTCCCACGCTTGTTGTAGCAGTCCAGCCTTGCTGATCCAGATGAGTTCCTCCTTCACTTTCAGACCTGCATACACTAACAAAGCAAACGATTACATAGCATCTGAATATTCATCATAAAATAAAGCATATCTATCATATTGACCAAGGAATACATGAAATAATTTATTAACAAATCATTGAGAAGAATGGACTTATGTATTAAATAATCAAAGGAACCATTACAACCTGAGCCTTGGTGTTGTGCAAGCTCCTCCCAGGGTCTAGCAAGAGATTTCCTCTACTTTGACAAGCTCACCCACTTCCAATATGGCAACAAGAAAGGATGGTAATCTCTCCTCACAAGTTTACAATGGAAGTCCTAATTCCAACAGCATCTACCCTTTGGAATTTCAGCTTTCAACCTCCCCTCCTCTGGCCCAAAGCCTGTATTTATAGTGTTCTAGAGGAAGTTATTCAGTTCCAACATCAATGGGATACTCCCTCTTTGGATGGGGTAGCTCCTCTCTTGATGGGATAAGTTCCTCTTTCATAGGGATACATGAACCATCTGGAGGCGCTCAATACACGTCAAACAAGCTTCTAGAATGCTCTAGAAATGACCACAAGTAACTTTTTTAAGATAAAACTCGCGCCTTTTGACCTTTACAGGAGTATGCACCCACCCCTTTATATACAGAGCGTACAAGTACGCAGGTATTATGAACTTGGGATGCGTATACGCAGGTAAGGTTGAGAGAAACTGCGTACCCAGAGATAAACATATTTTCAATGACTTTCTCTCTTTCTTGAAGTTTGACATGGAGAGCAGAGGTATAAGGCTTGCCAAGGAGGATATTATGAATGTTGATGGAGCCATACTAACTACAAATAGTCATGGTGACAAATTTTAGTGTAACAATTATAAAAGGAGGGTGGAGCTCAATGGCTAGGGATTCTATTCTATCTATCTCATTGAAAAATTGAAAGGAGCTCAAGCCAGTTGAAGAGTTTTAAGTGAAACTCAATATCTAGTTTTGGTGGACTTGAGTGTCACCATAGTTAGCTCTCTTCCTTCTTCAGTGGACACTATTTTCCACCCTAGTCGGATTAATTTACTTGTTCATTCCTAAAAATATAATTGTGAAAATTTGCGAACATTCTTTAGCACCAGCATGGTGGATTGCAGGGTTACTTGAATCATATTTCTTCAAGGTTGAGTTTGATGAAGGGAAGGTCGAATTTCCTTTAAATCTGAAGTGGAGAAAATAGCGAATGAGTTGGTCTATCTTCAGGTTGAATTAGCAAGAGGACAGGCCAAGATTTCATCCATTGCTTGGAGTTCAAATAATAGAAGAAAATTTTGATAATTTTAGAGGTTGAGTTGAGGCATTTCTCTCTGTATTTGTACAACTAGGAGAGTGGGTTGTAAAGAAGCTATTCCAGACCCTCATAGAGTAATAAGGGAGGTTGATCTAATGATTATTTATTTCCATTGACACGTTGAGTACAAGGGTCAAATTCCTCTGGTATAGAAGGATGATTTATCCTTAAGAAGACATGCACTCCCCGACAGGATGACCTAGATCTGATGACTAATATTCCAGAAGGGAGGAACACGATTATTCTTGAGATTTTTAGGAGTTTAATATCAGTTTTAGAAAAGGGAATCGAAATCTCATTCCAGGGAGTTTGAGTTCATGAGCAGACCTGATCCTTGTCAAGGTTGAATGCAAGCTTTCTTTCAGTGGTCAAACTAAAGATTGATTTTTTGAAGATATAGTTTGTTTTCAAGTGACTAAACTAATCTAGAGTGCCACAAAGTTCTATTTCTTCCTTTGAAGTGATTTCAAGGTTCTATTCGCAAATTGGCGTGGTAAACAGTGAAGTGCCTTGTTACTGGGTTATTCCTAAGAGTTATGGATGCAAACTGAAATGGAGTAATGCATACTAAAGCCACATAAGGGATCTACAAATTTGTTATTTGTATGCCTTTAACAAACACCAGGTTCCATACTTTCTGAGCACTATACTTTGGGACTGATATCTATATTATTGACTTATATATATCGTTGAAGTAAAAAATGTCATTCATTGTTGTTGTGAACTCTTGATTGTCTACATTATTTTGTGTATCTGAATTAAATATATGAGGGGAACACTTACAATAGTATGACTTCCAACTATTTGATCAAATGCCTCAATAAGAAAACCAATTAAAACTCAAAATTTATAGTGATACTTTTGGGTCTTTTCCTAAAGGACACATTATAGTGGTATCAGAGCTAATGATCTTGGCCAACTGTGGGTCTAAAATCAAGCAATATCAAGAAAGAGGAGAGAATTCCAAAAAAAATCAAATCAAGAAAAATTTTCTCAGAAATTGGATGAATTCAGTGATGCCTTCCTAAAGATGACAAAACTTATGGAAGCATTAGTATCAACAAGGGAAAAAAGGAAGAGAAATAATTGCAGCACTGAATACTTAACACGCACAGTCGAAGGCATAGATAAAAATGAGACAATAGTAGAGGATCCAGAGGAAGATGAAGCTTTGAAAAATGAATCTGAAGGGAGCGAAGGAATAGTGAATGGTGATTTTTCAAAAAGCTACGCTCAGAAAACATTTCACCTGAATGGGAAAATGCATGGTTAGGTGACAGGACATGAGTTTTATCTTGATATAGAGGTTTTCACTACCAGTTCTACCAATGAGGAAACTTCTAAACTACCACAACTAAATGAGAAATTCACAAATTCGAGCCTACAAATAGTTGATTGGAGGCAAATTTCTATCCATGGAGCATTAAGGAAGAACCCTTATCATCTCAACCACCATGATTTTCATAGGGAGAAACAAGCTCAGTAGAAGGGCAACTCTATACTTGCCCTAAACATAAGCTATGGATCTAAGATAGAGGAACAATATTCCAAACTATCTAATAGCACAACCACAATTTTTGATAGGGGTAAGAATGCAATTGAGTGTAAAGAGAAACATAAGGGAAGCCAGAGTCACAAGTTGAATGGACCATCTCAAAAAGGGAGTCATTATGGCCATAAAAAAATGAGATCTCTCCAAAGGAAACAACAATCCATTTCAAGGCCTCGAGGATTTGTTTCTGATAGGGAGCAACCATATGAAGAGGTTGTTGCATCCCTCACATGTAGGTTAGGATGGGCAATACAAATCAATGATCTTGCCACTGTTCTTCAAGAGTCATATATGCCTACTTCTCCAAATAATTTGATCAATGATGACGATGATGGTGTTTCTTGGACAAGCCTCAGTGGTGAGAATCCATTGAGTCGAAGAAATTTAGATTCCTAGGTAGGAACAGCTCCATAGCTGAAAGCATTGACATCTTTCAAACAAACTCCAGTGCATGAACTCTGTCAGATTGCACCAAAATGGATGTTTGAAGGCAAAAGACTTGTGTAGAATAATAGTAGACAGGTTTGGCAGGCAGCACATGATGTTATGGCTAATTTTTCTTTTACTATTGGGGTCCACTTTGATCCCTTGTTACATAGCATTTTCTCACTGTCCCTGTACTCCTTGTTCCTTGATCCTGGAGGACCTCTAAAGTGGACCCCACATGCTTTGCCTTCATGAAGAAACTCCCATTATGTCCCTCTTCATGAGAATATCATTTCCCTTTGCACCATTTCCCTTGAAACTTTTGTTCTACCTAGTTTACAAGAACGACGCTAATGGCCTTTATCTCCCCCATGACGATGTTTAGAGATTAGCACTAATCCTTGTGCCGACTAGAGAAATTGAGTTGTGTTTCATTCACGCCAGTCCTGTTATGGAAATTTTTTTAAATTAGAGCCGAATCTTCCAGCTCTAGAAGCTCTAAAACGAAAGTTTGGTAAATGTTTTGGCCGAATGGGGTCAAGGATGACAGTTGGGCTCCTCTCCCCTATAATGATGGAACTACCTCAAGGGATAATTCCTTCTCCCATGAGAAGAGGATCCATTTCCCATCCATATTTCCTATATAAACCTCCCTTCTTCCCAAGCACAAACTAGTGTGAATGTTATAGTCACAATTGATAGTTTTGGCGGAGTTATTGTTGCGTGTTGATATTATTTTGGAGTAGACAAGCAAGTCATTACTATTTGTAGCTATCTAGTTGTGTGATGGAGAAGTGTGTTTTGGTTTGGATTGAAGCCTAAAGGGAAGAGCCTTTAAACTATTTTTGTTTGGAGCCATCATGGAATGCTAGTAGAAGTGTGTGGGAACCTGGTCTTGTTAGAGGAAGAATGCAACTTCAAGATGAATGGTTGTAATCTCTCTTTAATATTAATATATGTAACTATCGATTGATTTCTTATATGTTTTGTAATATTACATATTCATGGCTTAATGTTTCTTGACTTGTTAAGTAGGTTGAATTACAATTTGTCTATTATTATGTTTGTTTCCTGTTGTTGTTTACTTGTTTCAGGAGCTTGAAGAAGGAAGTGATAGATTGCTGGAAGCGAGCAAGCGAGGAGAACATCAAGCAAGATAAGAGACCAAGAGGTAGGCCCTCTTGATTGATTCTAACATAAAGAAATCTTCCATAGAATGTATCTGTTGTGGCTAGACCCATTATCAGGTTAGAGGAATTCGTTCGTGTTCGCACTTATAATTTTACTTCACCACAAATTAGTGACTCCACTAAGGAACCCATATTTTTGTTTATTTTAGATATCATGATTTCATGAGAACTTCTCTAGTTTCATGTTTTCCCTTTGGTTCTGTTTCTTTTCTCTTGCTTACAGACCTAAGTCTAAAATTCATAGTAGCATATTTGGTCCCTATTTAGATTTTTTTTTTCCTTAGTTACCTCGTCTAGTGCACTTAATGTGCTGACAGTCACGTCGACTAGCCTCTGGTGCTTGTTTTCAGTTAGGCAGTTGCGCTGATGCCTGTAAGTGAAGATTAGGGATTGACCCCAATCTTGGCCAATGTGTTCAGCTCTTGTGTTTTTTGTTGAGATTGCAACAAGATGATGGAGCTTAGTGAAAAGAGTCGCCTTCACTAAGTGGGCCCGCAGGCTATTTTTGACGCAAGTCTATTTTTAGACATATGGATCATATCTATGGATTGCAGGTTGCTGTTTATGGATGATTGATCAAGTTGAGAAAATAGATGGACTTCTATTTTTGATGAAAGTGTGAGTGATCACAGTGTGAGTGATCAAATCTATTTTTAGACTGGCTGTCAAAAATAGAAAAGTCAAATATTATTATCTCACAATAATATTTGGACTATAAACTTAATCTTATTCTCTTGGAGCACTTCAGTTCGAGCTACGGATGTGGTACATGCAGATCCCATAAGGAAATACGTGGTTACCTATGGGATGACTAATATTTTCATGCAGGACTTTAGTTAGAACTCAAGTGAGTTGATTTTAGTGGACTGGAGGTGCAGTTGATGGAGTTGTGTTTAGTTTAGCTTTGTTAAACTGTTGTATTTAGTCTAACTGGCCAATAGACTAGAGATGAGTTGGGTGAATTAGTTATTAATTAATTCACAAGTTATTAACTCATAATACAACTAATGAATACATCAGTTAACTCAGTTGCATGTCAGTGCATGTTCAGTTCAGCAGGGACAGGTGTTAGAGAATCAGATTGCTATCAGTTGCGACTATAGTTGTGCACCAGATCTTGCACAAATCAGGGGATTGAGTATGCCAATGAGTTTGCCCACATTATAGCTTGGAATTACGTGATTTAGCCAAGGAAAGACGTGGTTGCCTTGGTATTATCATCGTTCTTGTGCAGGTATTGAGCAGCGGAGGCAGGCAAGCAGCGGAAGAGATTTGAGCCAGTGATTGATTCAGATCTGAGCTGTATTGTGTGTAACAGGTGGAGTTGGTACTGGATTGCTTATGATAAGCATTGTACTTTGTAATGTTACATGACTCAATCATTAATATACAGATAGTTGGGGTTTTTAGCGAGATGCTTTCCCCGGGATACATACTGTGTTAATGTGTGAATGCTCTTGATGTTTTATTGTTATTGATGCTGCTATATTGATGATCAACGTAGAGGAGCTTATGTATTGTGTATGTTTTCCGCAATAGTACATGATCAGGATAATCTCTGTTGAATATGTGTTAAATTATTCAAAATTTCTACATGGTATCAGAGCATTTGATCATCAGATCTACTATTCAGGAAGTGTTTACATTCTATTTCTCTAGGTAGAGCCTGTAATCGGGCCAGGTAGCCTCTGGATTCATCCTTCTTTTGAAGGTGAGATATCTGGTGATTGCCCATACAGTCGATCTCTGTACAAGAAATATTGTGTTCTCACGAATCTTAGATCCGAGGCGGTTGAGTTGGTTGCTGGTGGAATTCGAATTTGCAGCAGTATTTTCTTGGTGACAACGCAGCAATGTCTTTCAACGGATTGCGATTGGAGTATGCTCTTGAGGGCAGCTCAAACTATATTGCATGGAAGGACAGGATGGAGGCAGTATTGGATGATAATGGGCTGAAGGAGTTCATAGATACGGATATCCCAAAGCCTACTGATGTTACTCAAGCTGATGCTTGGCAAAAGAAGATCGCAAAATGTCGAAGGATTCTGTTGGAGGGCGTGAAGGATCACATTGTGTCCAGCCTCCATGGAAAGGCTACTCCATATTTGATGTGGAAATCATTAACAGAATTATTCCAAAGCAAGAGCGATCAGAGGAAGCTGGCGCTCAAAGATAAACTCAGAAACATCAAATGCGAGAAGGGTGACAGTATTTCCAAGTATCTCACGAAGTTCACTCAGTGTCGAGATGAGCTGGGAAGTGTGGGGGTTACTGTTGATGATGAGGACTTGGTGAGCTTGGCTCTCCTTGGTCTTCCGAAGAGTTGGCATTCCTATCAGGACTCTGTCAATGGTCGGGAGAAGTTGCCAGGATGGGAAAGACTATGGTCAGATCTTGTGCAGGAGGAGATCAGGCGGAGTACCAGGGACGGATCTTCGTCAAAGGGAGCTGATGAAGAGAATTGTGCTTTGGCTGCAAAAGCAAAGAAAGGGAAGAGCAAGAAAGCTTCTCAGTCTGGTGCGAAAGGCAAGAAGCAGGATATGTCCAAGGTGAAGTGTTTTCACTGTCACCAGCACGGACACTATGCCACAAATTATCCGCAGAAGAAGAAGAACAAGCAAGTTGTTGGATCTGCAAGGGGAGAGGCTTTAGCTTCTCAGTTTGATCTTGATTTTTCATTGATTGCATGCTTGGTTTCAAGTGTGATGGGATCAGTGTGGTTCTTGGACAGTGGTGCGTCTTTTCACATGACGGGAAATAGAGATTTGTTCTCTGATCTGGAGGACAAAGATCTTGGAGTGCACATCGAGATGGGCGATGATGGTAGATACAGTGCGACCGGTATCGGTACCATTTCCTTTGAGAGGAAGTCTGGTAAACCCTTTGTATTGAAGGAAGTCATGCATGTTCCAGGATTGAAGAAGAATCTCATCTCAGTGGCGATGTTAGAAGACAAGGGGTATGATGTTGTTTTCAGCGAGGGAAAAGCCTTCCTGCGCAGCAAGACAACTGGTGAGACCCGGAAGATAGGGGTTCGAGTGAGGAACCTTTATCAGTTGCATGTAGATGGATGCACAGCTATGGTAGGCAAGGCAGAAGATTGGTGAGCCGGGATGATGGCGAGTTGTGGCACGGGAGATTGGGTCACCTTCACCATGGAGCCTTGAAGATACTGCAGCAGATCACTACAGGGCTTCCTAAAGGAACACTTGCGCAGTCAGATCAGTGCAAGGGGTGTACTTTGGGGAAGTTTGTGAAAGCCACCTTTCACGAGAAGGATAGTACGATCCTTGAGAGAATTCACACAGACATGTGTGGACCTTTCTCAGTTGCTTCGACAGCAAAACACAGGTATTATGTGATTTTTTGTTGATGATTTCTCTCGTAAGTGCTGGATCTTCTTCATGCAGAAGAAGAGCGAGACATATTCAAAGTTCTGTGAATTCAAAGCACTGGTCGAGAAGGAGTCGGGGAAGAAGGTGGAGGCTCTTAGGAGCGATAATGGTGGTGAATACATCTCGGACGAGTTCAAAGATTTCTGCAAGGCAGAAGGGATTCGTAGAGAGCTCATAGCTCCCCATAACCCACAGCAGAACGGGGTAGC
>APFE031682183.1:58933-71274 GCA_000404065.3 Pinus taeda | reverse complement strand
GTTATATTTGCGGACAAATCCAACCTTCCTAGGAGTCTAAGACTCTCTAATGACAAACAAACCAAACAAGAGCTATCCTTCTCTAGATAAACATCATTCTATGGGAATTCAAATGTTTTCGATCTACCTTAGGTCCCACGCTTGTTGTAGCAGTCCAGCCTTGCTGATCCAGATGAGCTCCTCCTTCACTTTCAGACCTGCATACACTAACAAAGCAAACGATTACATAACATCTGAATATTCATCATAAAACAAAGTATATTTATCACATAGACCAAGGAGTACATGAAATAATTCATTAACAACAAATCATTGAGAAGAATGGACTTATTTGTATTAAATAATAAAAAAGGAACCATTACAACCTGAGCCTTGGTGTTGTGCAAGCTCCTCCCAGGGTCCAGCAAGAGATTTCCTCTACTTTGACAAGCTCACCCACTCCCAATATGGCAACAAGGAAGGATAGTGATCTCTCCTCACAAGTCAACAATGGAAGTCCTAATTCCAGCAGCATTTACCCTTTAGAATGTTCAGCTTTCAACCTCCCCTCCTTTGGCCCAATGCCTGTATTTATAGTATTCTAGAGGAGGTTATTCAGTTCCAACATCAATGGGATACTCCCTCTTTTGGATGGGGTAGCTCCTCTCTTGATGGGATAAGCTCCTCTATCATAGGGATGCATGAACCATCTGGAGGCGCTCAATACACGTAAAAAACTCTTCTAGAAGGCTCTAGAAGTGACCACAAGTAACTTTTTAAAGATGAAACTCGCGCCTTTTGACCTTTACAGGGGTACGCACCCAACCTTTAGCATACAGAGCGTACAAGTACGCAGGTATAGTGTATTTGGAGTGTGTACACGCAGGCAAGGTAGAGAGAATCTGCGTACCCAGAGATAAACATGTTTTTAAGTGACTTTCTCTTTTTTGAAGTTTTGACATGAGGAGCAGAGGTATGGGTCTTGACAAAGAGGACAATATGGCTATTGATTGGGCCATATAACTGCAGATAGTCAAGGTGACAAAATTCAGTGTAACAGATTGCCCCCTAAAGTATGAAGCCTGTAAAATAGGGTCGGGAGAAAATTGCTGGTAAATACCTGTTTTCTTGGTGAAATGGGCGACTTTCAGGCGACCAGGTGGGTCGAGGGGCCGAGTTGTGCAATATACTTGTTGGTTGGCAGACTTGAACGGTCGAAAATGGTGTTTTGCATGTAATTTGCATGCACAGGTGCGTACAGGAAACAAACAGAGAATGGGTAAAAACAAACACTTTTACCCTTTTTACCTGGAAATTTTGATTTTGGGGGGTTGGGGGCCCTTTTTTTGGATGACGTCAGCATGACATCATTTTTGTCGTTTAGCGGGGTACAGATGCTGACATGGCAGGTGACGTGGCATATGATGTGGTGGGTGACATGGAAGGTGACGTCATCAGGTGACGTGGGCATGACGTCAATAAGGAGGGGGCGGGTGGTAAGTGGTATTATCGCACCGCTTTTGGGGGAAAGTGGTTTCGGGGGAGGCGCCTCCGAACACACCGGGCGCTTAACATGCGTCCTCGGTATGGCAGAAATACCACCCATCCCCCGGACGCTATTGTTCGGCAAGTTGGGGCTTCCGAAATCGTCGACTACCGTTGGATCTGGGAGTGGCGATCGGATGGTTGGCGGGCGATGGAGCTGGCGGTCATTTAGCGGCGGCAGACCCGCTTTAATTTTTGCGTTTTGTAATGTTTTTTGGTGCATTTTCGGACTTTGAAGAAGTGGGTTTTTTGGGAAGAAATTTGGGTTTTTGGCTATTTATTTAGCCAGAGGCCAAATAAGTCCTGATGGGCACGTGGAGGGTTGTTATTGGCCCCTGGTGGACCAATAACTCCCTTAAGAAAAAATATAAAATATGGCTATAGTTAGGCAAGGGGCGGGGTATTTATTTTTTGGGGTTTTTTGTGTTTTTATACATAGTAAAGGGGGGGAATGTACATAGGAGTTATATAATAAGGTTAGTAGGTTAATATGATTGTGGGTGATGGGTGTGTAAGGTTTAGGCTAAGTTTTATAGAGTGAAAACCTAGGCCAGGGGGGAATGCAAGGATGACAAATGGTGAAGTTTAGGAAACTTTGGTAAGATGGAATAAAGACTTTTTACATAAGAAACATGGCTTGTTTTGCCTAGGTAAAACATCTTTTCACTTAGTTTTGCCATGGAATGCAGTGGACTAAAGGTAATGAGCAGATCTCATTTCCCTTTGGGGGGAATGTTAGTAAGTGTTTCTTGGGAAAATGGGGAGGGGAATTAATCATGCTCCATTTGTTTTGTAGCCACCTTGCCATGGTACCTTATGATTTTATGAGATGACCACTTGTTCCCAAGGAGCCAATTGCCCACAAACCATGCTTCTATACCATCAAAACTGCCTACCCAACCTAGTATACCTAGCATTTTTTCTTCATTCTCATTGGGTGCACTTGAACTGGCAAACCCTGATTCTTCTCTTTTCTTTTAGCTGCCCTCCTATCTAAGTCTACCCTTATTTCTTCGAGGGCTCAGATTAAGATGTTGAGACCCTTTGCTTCTCTACCTGAGTACTTGCCTGCCAAGCTTAAACTGTTTGTGTAGACCTTTATTCTCTATTCTAAGATAACTGAAATTCAAACATGATCTAGCCAGGATTAAGCTGTCTAGCTAATCATCAATTGTGGCAAGAGTTAACCACCTATACATAGTGAAGATTCATCAACATATGGAACCTTTGTAGCATAAAAAGGATGAACATATTTGGCACTTCCCAAGTCAATCATGAAAAATGAAAGCTATTGGTATAGGAAGCTAACAGTGGCGCCACTTGGGGATGTATTTTCCTAGTGAAAAGTCAAGAACAACAGGTCAGATGGCCTTATCTTTAGTTCTTTTTTGTATTCTGAAATTTCTCCCTTGTTGTTCACAAAATGGCTTCTTTGCAATACCTGTATTTCTCATGAACTCACTCCAAAATTGCAGCTCTGTTTTGGGTAGTTTGTTTGATTATTTCTCATCATTTTCACAGCTCCCAAGTCTGATTCTTTAGCTTCTTCTGATATGCTAAAAATGAAATACCCAAAGGTGGCACAATTCCTTGCTTTTTCCTCAAAATTTGTTGTAACTTATTCCCTATCCTATTGCTGTAATAAACTGCAGAAAGTAAACACTACTATGTACAAGTTGAAGTGCTGCTATTCTTAACAAGGTGGCTGAAAATAGTGCTTGAGCATTCTGCCATTGCATGGCCCACCATCTGCCTCTGTACCATCCAGACTTTTTAAAAAGTAGGTGCTGTTTCCTTGTACAGTCTGAATGATAAATGGTCCTCTCCATAGGAAATCAAATTTTCCATGTTTTCCTCTATCTTCTCTTCTGGAATCCCACTTTAGGAATTTATCCCCCATGAAAAAATCCTTTGCTTTGGTTCTTTTGTCAAATATATTTTTAAGCTTTTCTTGTAGGACTTGGGCTCTGTGATAGACCTCTTCTCTTATCTGTTGCATGTAAATAGTTTGATTGATCCTTCTCTGAATATCATTAGGTTCTGCTTGTATATCTTGTAGCAGCTTTATCACTGGAATTCCCAAAGAAGAAGGGAATACTGCCTCCATTCCATAAACCAATTGATAGGGACTAGTCCCAATAGATCTCTTGGTGGTCAATCTGTCTGCCCATAGGGCATTTACAAGCTTTTTATGCCAGTTTTTCTTGTTCTCCTCCAAGACTTTCTTAATGATGTTGATCAAAATCTTGTTGGAGGATTCAGTTAGGCTATTACCTTGAGGGTAATAGGCCGTGGAATGACCCAAGGTAATGTGTTATTTATAAAAAAAATTAATCATTTTCTTAGACTTAAAGGTAGCAACATTGTCTGTAATAATTTTCTTCGGGCAGCCAAACCTAGAAAAGATGTTGGTCTCAAGGAATTGAATGATTACTGAGTCATTGGCTTGCCTGCAAGGGATGGCCTCTATCCACTTGGTAAAATAGTCTGTAGTAGTCAAAATCCACTTGTGCTGGCCAGAGGATGAATGGTGTATTTCCCTAATGAAGTCTAAACCCCATTGTTGAAATGGTTTCTCAGTGGAAATGGACTTGAGGGGCAGAGGCAACAACTTTTTCTTGCCTTCAAAGATTTGGCATTTGTGGCAAGAAGTTACATATTTTTTTACATCAGCAAATAAGGTGGGCCAATAAAATCCAGCCCTTGGGATTTTATCCGCAGTTGATTTCGAATATAAATGTCCACCGCAATCTCTTGCATGAAATTCTTTAAGTACTTTGTCAGTTTCTTCTTTGATTAGACAATTTAGTAAAACACCTTCATGGTTTTTCCAAAAGAGAACATGATCTAAAATGCAGAACTTAGAAGCTTTCATTTTCAAAAATCTTTTCTTAGTTCTGGATAATCCTGGAGGAGCTTGCAGGTTTAATAACACAAAAGATATGTCAGCATACCAAGGTGATTGTAAAAAGGCTTGATTGATTTGTGGAGTCGCCATCTCCTGCTCATTATCCAGTTGATTTATGTCAAGGGCTTGAAAGTTAGTTTCAGTCATGAGTTTAGCTAGTCCTTGTCCTTTTATCAGTTTTGTTGGTTTAATTTGAATGTCATATTCCAGTATGGTAGGTATCCATTTGCCCCTTTTTCATTCAATGCCTTCTTGGGTCAAAATATCTTTAACAACAGTGTTGGGCACATAAGCGATCCCATGAGAATACAAGATGTAAACTCTGAAGTCCTTAATGGCCTTTACAAGGGCATATGCTTGTTTCTCCATAATTTGATATTTAAGTGGAGCATCTCTAAGGGTTTTTCTGAAGAAAGCTATTGGTTTTTCACATCCCGGGTCATCTTTTTGGAGCAAGACAACAACAATTCTGTGTTATGATGCAAATGAGAATATCATAAAGTCCTTGTAAAAATTGGGGCTTGTGAGGACAGGTGTTTGAGTTAAAGCTTGTTTGATCTCTTCAAAGGATTGGTTAGTCTCCATTGTCCACTTGACCTTGGAGTCTTTTTTGAGCATCTTGTTCAGCAATCTTATTAGCTCAGCCATGTTTGGTATGAATCTTCTAAGAAAGTTGATCTTTCCCAAAAAGGCTTGTAGTTCTTTAATGTTTCTGGGGTGAGGGACTTTTAAAATGGCTTGTATTATGTCTGGATCAATTCTAATGCCTTCTTTAGAGATGATATGGCCCAATAATTTTCCTTCTTCTAGGCCAAACAAGGATTTCTTTGGGTTTAATGATATACCGTATTTTCTGCAAATTAAGAATACTTGCCTTAGATGATCTAGGTGCTCTTGATCTGATTTGGAGAAAGTTGTAAGGTCATCTAGGTAAATAACTAAAAAGTCATGGATTTCTTTAGCAAAAGCAATATCCACGGCTCTTTGAAAAGTTTCTCCTACATTTTTGAGTCCAAAAGGCATTTTCACATATTTGAATGTTCCCCAAGGGGTGGTGAAAGCAGTTTTATCTTGGTCATCAGGGTGCATTAGGATTTGATTGAAGCCTGAGAATCC
Organism: Pinus taeda; assembly: GCA_000404065.3. Classification (NCBI taxonomy): domain Eukaryota; kingdom Viridiplantae; phylum Streptophyta; class Pinopsida; order Pinales; family Pinaceae; genus Pinus; species Pinus taeda. The sequence continues at coordinate 65,726 of APFE031682183.1, read as the reverse complement.
ATCTAATAGTGATATCCTGGAAGCACCCACTACCCTTTGCAGAATATGATCCATTTTGGGTAAAGGGTAATTGTCCTTTAGAGAGACTTTGTTCAGATTTCTCAAGTCAACACATAACCTTATCTCCCCTATCTTCTTTCTAGTGGGTACTAAATTTGAGACCCATTCTGAGAATCTGATTAGAGCTATAATTCCAGCTTCATACATTCTCTTAACTTCTTTCTCAATCAAAGGGAGAAGCACAGGGTTGACCCTCCTAAGTTTCTGTTTGAAAGAATTTTGGTTTTCTTTGAGAGGTATTATGTGTTGGATTACTGCAGTATCATAAGACTTTAGGTCTTCATAACTCCATGCAAAGACATCTTGAAATTCTTTGAACAGTTTAATACACTTGGGTTTTTGGTCAGGAGGCAGAGATTTGGACAAGTTTATGATTTTGGGATTTTTTGCAGTTCCTAGATTACAGTCCTCAATTTCTGCTTTAATGGATGCATTTTAGGTTTCCTAGAGATGTCATTTGAGTAAAAAATGTCCTCTAAAGGAGTGAGGCCTGTAGGTAGAAAGTTGTCCTTCAGCTCAATAACTTCACATTCTGCTGCAATTGCATCCTCACCTTCTTTTTCCTGAAGTTGCTGTAAATCTGTTTTAGTGAACTTGGTGGGATGTAGAAGTTGGTTTGCTATTTTAGCAGAGATATGTGTTTCAAATTTGTCCATTGGATTGCTTTCCTCTACAGTGTTGGTATCCATTTTTGTGCTTGTGAACTCTTCTTTCAAAGTCAGAAAATTGTTGACTTGTGTATCATTTTCAAACACCTGCCAGTTTTTGACATTATCTAATACTGCAGGTCTATGTTTTATTTCAGCAGTGAATAGGTGATTAGTTTTGAATGGAAATTTGCAAGTGCTTGCAAAAGTTGCTAGACTATGGGCATGCAGATTTTGATTCCTTGGAATCTTGGTCAATTGGGTTTCAAGAAAGGTGTTAAGAATTTCCATTGTAGCAGCTCTATATGACCTCAGTCTAAGGTCATTTGTGATGAAGTTACCCTTTATTTGTTGAATGATGAGGTCAGAGTCTCCCAAAATTGATATCTGAGCTGCACCTAAGTTTTTTTATCACTTTGAGTCCTAAAAGGAGGGCTTCATACTCGGCCATGTTGTTAGTGCACCTGAAATTTAATCTAAATGCATGTCCTTCAGCGTGGTCATCCTTCACATTATGTATCCAGACCCCTGCCCCTGCTCCTAGCTTATTAACAGATCCATCAAACTCTAGATACCATATGTTTTCTTGATTTATACTGGTATTAGGTGCCTTTTCTATTTGCTCAGCAGGGATAGTTGGATTTACAGTCTCATAGGATTCTTTATGTGTGGCTGTTAATTTATTGTCTTCTAAGATTTCTTGAATCTGAACTGTGGATTCTTTGTCTAGGAATTCATCCTAACTTAAAGTCATCAATTTTACATCATCTTGGGTTTGAATTTCCGTGTTGTATAAGATAAAAGAGTCCATGTCTGAATGTATAGAATAAATGGGAAAGTTTTGGGGTTTTTCTTGACTACTTACCACATACTTCATCGAAGTTTCTCGGTATAGCATTTTAGGTTGGCCGAAGACTGAGATAGTGGCATAAGACATGTCTAGTTGCAAAGACCCTTGTAGCTTGGCACCCCAGGATCTAGATAACAACATTCCATACTTGGGTGGAATATCAGCTACCACCACATCCATGAGAATTGTCTTGGCTAGATGTTGAACTAATGACACACATAGATCCTTGATTAAGCCTAGACACCGCACCTGACTAGAGTCAAAGGAAAACAAGTCTTTCTATGGCCTTGTGATATCTAGGTCCAACTTCTCCATGACAGATTTGGGCATCAGATAATGTGAATCTCCTGAATCAAACATTGCATTGTGAAGCACCTTGTCATGGATGTTTAAACTCACATAAAAGGGAGGGACACCTCCATCTACTGTTTTACCATTTGCCTCAGGGCCAAATATAAGTTCTGGTTGATCATCAAGGATATCCACTGAATCTTTGTTTTCTGAAATTTGTAATGATCTGTTGATTTGTTCCCTAAAAACTTCATGCCTTTCTAATTTAGATAATGGGATGGACACTTTTAACTTACCTATTTCAGCCTCCATATTAAAGGGTTTTTCTGTTTGTGTTTTGACATTTTGGGCAACCAGGTTGTGCCTTTCAACTGAGTTATCAATGACTGCCTCTTTTACTAGAATCTCATGATGAATTAGAGTTGCTTGCTGACCATCTTCCAAAGGTTCTTCTACCACTTCTCTGAGTGAAGAGACAACTGTAGGGTGCTGTTTTGTTTCATCCTTGTCTAAAACATCTTCTACTGTTTGACTGTTTGGATTGGAAGTGGATTTAGGGATGATTGGTACATGAGAGTCCTTGAGTTTAGTTTTGGTAGGTTGCTTGATTGTCTTTTGCTTAGGATCATCAGGGGTGTCTATTCTCCTACTTCTCAAGTTGTATTGCTTATGGACTTCATACACAGCTGTTTCATATCCTTGTTTAAAATCAAAGGATTCCCCTGATTTCATTTAACATTGACTAAGAGTATGAGCCTCTTGGTCTTCTTGAGTTAGGAAAATTGGTTGGCCACTGTTGAGACCCATTAAATTAATGTGTGGGTCCTCTGTTGGTTCACTAGATGTGGAAGCTTCTGCATAGTTTTCTTGGAAGGGAGGCCTTATGTTTTGGTCTGGACCAACCTTTCCTACATTAGGGTTTTGCTTTTTTCTAAAGTTTGGATTTCTTGCATTGTTGTTTGGTTGGCTGTCCCATGAAGATTTCCTCTCAATAGTTTCCACTCTGTCTCCCAACATGTCCATGCCTTTAATAATTGCATCAAGTTTCTGTTCAAAGGCAGAGGGTTCCTCTTTGAAATTTGTTCTTCTTTCAGTCCTAGCTCGATTTCGTTTGGAAATTAGATTAGCCTCAAGACTCACGGCTATACTCTGCATATCTTCAAGGCTAGGAGGAGCTCTTTCGCTGAGCTGGCAAGCCATGTCTGAGTCAAAACCATCAGGGAATTTAATCAATGCTAAGTGTGGGGGTGGTCTAATATTTATTGGAAAAGCAAGGTATGTATTGTTGAATCTGGCACAATAATCTTGGACACTCTCTTGTGGGCCTCTTTTCAAATTCTCATATTTAGTTAAGATGTGTAAAGGGTCATTTTTCTTCTCCCACCTATTTAGGAAATTTTGATAAAGGGCATATGGATTAGCTATTGTGTTTGCAGGGAGTGACCTAAACCATGCCCTTACATCACCAGTTAAGCTTTGGACAAAAATTTTCATCCTAACATCATTATCATCAATCTCATAGTTCTCGAAATAGTCTGTCATCCTCTTGGTATGTTGTTGAGAAGTGTAAGTGCCTATACTATCAAAATAGGTAATTTTTCCCTGATAATCCTGTGGCATAGCCCCTGGATTGGCAGGCAACTGCAGGGGAGCATATCTATTTGCCATGTTGGCAGGAAAAAGTGGGACAACTGGAAGCACAGGGGTAGAGGCTGAGACAAGTGTTGTGGATGGAGGGGTGGAAAAGAGAGTTTGGAGTAATAAAGGTGAACAGGAAGAAGCTACAACAATAGGAAGGAGGGCTTGAGAATTTGCTGTAGTAGGTTTAATTTGAATGGGTTTCTGCTGAGATGGTTCAAGGTTTGAATCAGCAGAACTCTCTTGATTTTCTGGTTTCCTAAGGATCTTAGCAATTAGATTTGGATTGTCAAAAATTGTTGGAGGATTTGGGTCTAGGTTTGACCTTGTGTATCGAGTTTTCTTCTTTGGAGCCAGCTTCTAAGTATGTTTTGGTATTTTCTAGGAATTCTTGGAGGATACAAGTTTTGACAAAATTTTTAAAGGAAGCTACTACAATGTAGGAGAATTTGGGGCCTTCCTTTAGGGAGGTTTGAAACAAGGATGGCCAAACAAATCTTTGAGACAGCTATTTAGAATCTAAAGCTAAACTGGATTTGTATTGAAGTAGCTTTAGAGATTTAGACAGTAGTAACAGACATTCATTTGTCCCCAGCGGAGTCGCCAATGATGTTATCACTCAGGTTGTTCCCCAAAACTTGTGAGAAAATGGAATACGACCAAGGTAACCACTAACCAATCTTTTAGATGCAATTTCTAGCCAAACTGCATCCATAGAGGGCTCTCTCTATATAATTTAACTTTGTTTATTTGAATTTTTTTATGCTAGTTATGATGTGCAGAAGTTTGTTTTAAATGGGTTTGGATGGTGATTTCAAACAGAGGTAGGATGTAGGTTTGATAGAGTTAATTCCATTGGGAAACGGAGTCTATGAAGATGGACCACTGAGTGTGTTTCTGTGATGATAGGCAATACTACAGAGCAAGATAATCAGTTTGGAACAATATCGAAAGCTAGTGATTGATGGGATGTAGGCCAGGGGTAAAGGGCAGTCAAGAATCCTTTATCATGGTGGCAGAGGGAAGGTGCTTGAATATTTTCAAGGAGCAGTGAAGAATTCCTTGAAAATGTTCAGAAAGAAGGAATTAGTAGAAACAAAAGCATTTAACAATTCCTATTTATACTAATTGTGAAGAAAACATAAATAACAACAGGAATTGAATACAGAGTGTATTTAAACAAGTTCCGGGCTATTATTTTTCCCTGTTGCTAAGATTATGAAACATATATGAGATTTGCAAACACAGAAAACATAAAACACAATTAGAATAACTTATTGAGCCAAAGAAAGACACGGGGATTCTGTAGCAGAGTCCAGAATCATCACATCCACATTCAGAAGGTCCAGTAGCAATGCATTTCAACGCCCTTTGTATTAATAAATATATGAGTTACAGCACAGTTCAAATGGGAGAATCACCAACCCCAAATACATTCTTTGGGGGGGTATTTATACAAAAAGAGAGTTTACAAAATATCTTGAGGATAAGATAAGGAGCAATAACTTCCTTTAGCTACTTCGCTAGAGAAATAAATGCAGAAATGAAGGTAGGAGTTACTGTGGCTGTGCTGGCTGCTTTACTGACAAGATATTTTAGACTTTTCCCCAGGAATTTGGCTGGCAGTTATGTCCTTGCTTTGCTTTCCTGCGTTGCTGTCCTGATCTGTTTACCTGCTCTTGATTCATCTTTAATGTGTCCTGATCCTGGCTTGAGCTCCTTCCTTTATATCTACCACGTGTCTTGCTTTTCGACCAGGTGTACATAGGCAAAAAGATCTGAATTTACTTAGGAAAAACTTCTAGCATACTCTGCCACTAGTGTTCTGTGGGCAACTGATGTCTTTGTATCTTTACCAGTATCTCATCAGCCTCAGTATACCTGTAAAAATTAGGCTTGACTTCAAACAGATGATTTATTTCATGTTCTATAAAAAAAAAATTCTCCAATTTGTCATACAAGCTCTGTCCAGAAGGAGGTCCTGTGTCTTCTGAGCTCCTGGATGATGCAGTGATCTGATTTGTTACATACATGTTCACCCGATGAGCATACTGCTGATGTGATAACAATTTTTGATTGCTTGTTACTAAACTGGGTAGACCCTTTTGCTGCAAGTTTGTCAATTTCTCTGTGAAGGCATTAATATCCATCTGCATCTCTTGACACCTTCTTTCCAGAGTCTGTATAAGAGTTCTCATTGTTAGCACCTTCTTTATTGTCAAAATGGTGCGTGTCCTGTCATTGATCTCTAAAGCTGCTAATTGTTCCTTAGTATTGGTGTTCAAAAAATGGATGAGTGCATTGGCTTGCTCAGGCATATTTCCTAATGATGCCCAGGCCCTTTGTATTTGTTCTTGTGCCCTGTCTATTAATTCCATTTGTTCATACATTGTCTGAATTGATCTCCATTGGTCAATAATGGATTGCCAATCTTGGTCCACAAAATCATTTTAATATTTGCCAGAGGTTTATGCAAGGTGAGATCCTTTTCTAGTGGTTTCACCTTGTTCTCTAGGGCCTTCACCTCTCTGGTCTTCTCTGCCACTGTTATTTTTGATTTGTCATAGCTCACTTCTAGCTTGGCTAGTCTTTCTTTTGTCTCTTTGAGCTCTGACATTTGAGCTTCTAGCTCTTTCTATTAAAAATGGGCAGGACGACGATTTTGTGGATTTCTCCGGGATTTTTACCGTTAGAACTGGTTTGTTGGCCTCAATTCAGTTCTGTGGATTGATGTCAGCTGGAGAAGCAGGAGCTATGGGCTTTTTGGCACAATGGACTTCAATTGTGGGAAAAGATGACTTTGGGGGTTCTTTGGAGAGTTTATAGGGCCGAACGAGCTCAATTTTAGCTGACTGTGTGGATTTACGGTGAATTTGGCAGCTCAGAGGCTTATGGGGGACTTTTCGGCAACAACAAAGTGTTTTTTCCTTTAAATTATGGGTGTTGGTGCTAATTTTACAGAGAAACTAATGGAAAACAGGGTTGGGAGCAAATTGCTGGTAAATACCTATTTTGTTGGTGAAATGGGCGAATTGCAGGCGACCAGGTGGGTCGAGGGGTCGAGCTGTGCAATATACTTGCTGGTTGGCGGACTTGAACGTTCGAAAATGGTGTTTTGCACATAATTTGCATGCACAGGTGCGAACAGGAAACAAATAGAGAATGGGTAAAAACAAACACTTTTACCCCTTTTACCCGAAAATTTTGACTTTGGCGGGTTGGGGGCGCTTTTTTGGGATGACATCAGCATGACGTCATTTTTGTCGTTTAGCGGGGTATGGATGCTGACATGGCAGGGGACGTGGCA
>APFE031682183.1:0-56411 GCA_000404065.3 Pinus taeda | reverse complement strand
CCTGCCAAGCTTAAACTGTTTGTGCAGACCTTTATTCTCTATTCTAAGACAAGTGAAATTCAAACATGATCTAGCCAAGATTAAGCTATCTAGCTAATCATCAATTGTGGCAAGAGTTAACCACCTATACATAGTGAAGATTCATCAACATATGGAACCTTTGCAGCATAAAAAGGATGAACATATTTGACACTTCCCCAGTCAATCATGAAAAATGAAACCTATTGGTATAGGAAGCTAACAGGTTTCGTTCTTGCATCGTGTCCTGGGCTTTGCAGACTCAATAAAGGGTAGGGACTGATACCCTTACTTGGCATATTTCTCTTTTGCAACTATTGCTCGTTCTACTCCCTTGGGTTGAGCCAAATGTTGTTTTGTAGGAGTTTCAGATCTCTTAAAGTCAGTGGGAATTCAGTTAGACCATATCCCTTTTTCACGATATTCCTTAGATGCTCTTGGTCACCTTTTACCTACTAGAAAGGATTTAAACAAGGTCACCGGGGAGGACATCTATAAGTAGTTCATCTAGGTTACCTAGGTAAATCCTCCGAGAGGGTTGTGCCCAAAGATGGCCTTCTACATTGACCACTTCTTGGAGTTAAGAGATGAGCTCATTGTTCAACCCCAATATACATTTCACCATTGGATGCATGCTCTTCACATTCCTCTAGGCCAATTTATTGTAGGTTCTCATAGACTTCATGTAGAGATGGACCACTAGGTGGATAGACTAGATAGAATCTACTAGGTATGTCATTTACAGAAAGTGGAGATCGAGGTGCATTTCAATTTTGTATGCCCTATCTATTACGAGATCATAGGAAGGTTTCATTTCTTGTTCAGAGATTCTCGGCCCTTGCCGACTTTTTCAGGTATCCCGATCAGAGATGTTTGGCCCTATATATGTAGGAGGCTCTTAGGTTGCGAGTGCATATTCTTTAGCCTCCCATCAAACCAAACCCCACACAGAGGATCACAACATTTTTTAGGGTACTACCTGTTGTAGCGGCTACAACCACCCTCCAAAATTTTGCCTTAGCTTCCTTTTGGAGCCTCCCTACCAACCTTTCACAACCCCTTGTCTTGCTTCGTCAAGTACACAAGCTTATATGCTTTTCTTTCACAAAGACAGCCTGTCGATCAAATCTTGATGCATTCCCCTCATAGGCTGATCACTTGGATTTGGTACAATTGTAGGTTGAGAAGCTCCCCCAAGAAATTGCGCAATTCTGGACGACAACCAACCTTCCCTCTAGAAATTTCGCAATTTTGTTTGGCAGCCTGCTGGGCTCTAGAATTGCGTAATCCTTCCCAATAGGCCTGCTCAGCCTAGAATTTGTGAAATCCTGTGTAGCAGTCAGTTGCTCTATCCATAATTGCACAAATCCTCTGGGAAATTAGCCCATCACCCATCTAAAAATGTGCATTTTCTCCCAATAGTTGAGTAGCCTCATGCATGAGCAGTTGGATTGATCAGTTCCTCCCAGGACCAAGGAAACTTGACTTGCATGCATGGCTTGCTTTTCTTGGAATAGAAAAAGGCAACATGCAAAAAGCATCCCATGATTCAGGGAGCTATTTTTAGCAGCCAGAGGTTACATGCAAAGTTTGTTTTAGAAACTTTCCTCCAAGTGTCACTTTTTCCTAGATTTGTGGCATGCGCGTCATGAGCACAAACTTATTTATTCAATGCATCAAAGCTCATTCTTTCACATCGATCTTGGAGCTTTGACATCCCACAACACATGCAGGACTCTTCGACACATTTGGCTCATCTATTCATGGGTAAGTGTTCTCAACTTGTCTTTTTCGGCATTTCTGTCGCTTTTTGTGTTTTCGCTTGTTTGAGTGTTGTTTGATTGATTTTTTTGAACGCTTGTTGTCGTTTACATGTATACTAGCTTGTAATAGCATCGTTTCAGTTTTCGTTACTATCTCACTACTGCCGCATGCATGAAATTGTTTTGCATGAATGATCGTTGATTCAGCGACTTGCTTCACCCACATGCATGTTGATCTGTTTACTGAATCTTTCATTCAATGTTTGCATGCACGATCAATCACTTATGCTTTCACATAGTGTCGTCATGCATTCACTATCACATTTTCTTTTATTTGCCTGTTGACGAGTCTGGCTAGCCTTGGCCCAGACTCATCATTCACCGAGACAACATTGTGCAATCCAGGGAAGAGAGGCTTTGTCTTCCTCTCCAAAAATGTGCATTTCTGCCCAGGCACTGTCCTCCAGGACTTCTTTTCATATTTTTGAGGGACAGTGGCTACTGGCCCAGAAAATTGTGTAATGCAATCCCTGATCCTACAGTATTTTCCAGGTGGAATTGCGCGTTGCACAATCCCAACAGTCAGCAGTAAGCCAGGATTGCTCATTGCCCAAATCCAGCAGCCAGTCTTGCCTCCCAGACAACCCAGACTACCTTTTGTGCAGTTCTGGCAGCCAATCACCCAGCCTCCCAGAAGAAATTATGCAATCTTTGCCTATCATTCCCCAGGTATGTGTTATGTCATTCCTGGAATTTTCTTTGGTTTTTGCTGATAGATTTCTTGCCATGCATGCCGCTTTGTCTCCAGATATTTTAGGTGTTCATCTACCTCTTAGTAGTACAAGATCAATGGCTTCCAAGAGAGCAGGATCAAAAGACATTGACGGGAGTGCAACTGGAGCAGCAGTTGAGCAGGTGTTTGCATGTGTACTGATCTATGAAGATACCAAGCTGTTTCTAGTCAAGGAAATCAAGTTCAAATGAAAGGAGCTCAATGAAGCATTTGCAAGAACTTTTGGGGAGGACCTCGAAGACTGCTAGGTGTATGTGAACATTCACAAGTCTGGATTGTACCGAATTGCATGCAGATACCCCGCGTTCCCATACGCGGACATGATACATTGGATCATCTCGCACATTGATCTCAAGATGATGACTCTAAGCAGTGTCAGCGGGATGAAGCTTTCCACCTTATGGGCACAGGATTATGATGAGATGTATCAGATGTTGAAGCTCGTGATTATCATGGAGACTCCCTTCATCTTACCCAGTAGCAGTACCAACTCCAGGTAAAGGAGCCAGCTAGATTCAGGATGACACCTAACCAGATCTATAAGACAAAGATACTGCAGAAGGCGTATCAATACTTGGTCATATTTGCATGTCAACTGTATGGCCAAGAAATCACAGAAACATTCCCACATAGTTGGGTGATCGCACTAGACCAACTAGCCAGAGAATGAAATCCATGTAATTGGTCTAACATGTTGGCTCATCAGCTGAAGCAACAGGTAACGAAGGCTCGACTGTCACCCAGAGGTATGAAAGTAGAGATCTACATGCCTGCCTACATCTTAGATGCAATCTGTGCTCGACAGGAGTTCCCGGGCTTGGAGTGGGCATGATTACTGGCGGAGACTGCTGTGAACACATATTGTAAGTTGTTGTCCGAATGCAGCTTCAAAAGAGTTATCACATGACTATCCAACCATTTTGTCACCCCAGTTTACAAGATGATAATCAAACAAGATCCACTCTACATGTCAAAGGCAACAATGGAGGCACTGATAGACATTGCTGATTGGTATGCCTCACCATCTGGCACCTTCATACGAATGCTCAGCGTGGAAAAGCCTCTACATGTTCTACCGAAGTTTGCCTTGGACATGCTCATCATGTAGGAAGTAGCATATCACATCTCGGCAGGATTGACAGCTAGACTTCAGCAGAAGAATAAGGCACCTTGGCCTGCTCTTTTGTTGCAGATTGGGTTATATGAGATCCAAAGTTTCAAGTAAGAAGATGTCGAAGGAGAAGAGATGAAGAAGTATCCGTTCGACCTTCGAATTTACAATCTCTATGACCCACATTGTATTGTGAAAGATCACTGCATGAGAGTACAATTCAACTAGATCCACGAGGCATGTCATTGGGCGGAGGAGGACCCATGGAGATATTGCTACAGTTTCTCCAGACCCAATGAATAGGTCAGCTTCACTATGGAGTGGTTAGCAAAGTAGCATTCTGGAGAGCACCAGCACCAGTAGTAGCAACAACAGAGGCAAGCATACCAGTGTGTGACAAGGGAAAGAGGAAGATTGTCGATCACATGGAGGAAGAGCAAAGTTGTAAGTTTCGAGCAGATTCACTTGTGGAGAAAGCAACTTTGGCTATAGAGGGGAAAAGGAAACAACGTGACAAGCGAATCACGCAAATGTGGAGGGAGAAGAGAAGGATGGAAGAGATAGAGAAGGAGTTGCATGAGTTGAAGGAGCAACTCCGGAAAGAACAAGAGTCACACAAATAGGAGAGGGAAGTGCTGCAACAACAAGTATAGCAGGGGGCGCTGTTAGAGTCCTATAGTGATAGGATTCATAATTTTGAATTGGTTGAGGTTAAGTCTTGTAATATTGTACATACCTTTGCTTTCTGCAAATGTTTTCCATATTAAAATTAAAAAATGTAAAGAGGGTATGTCCTAAAGGAAATATCAAAGGACAAGAAAAATAAGAAAAGATCAAAAAAACGAAAAAATATGAACCCCAAACAAAAAATAGATCATGAAAGTGTGCAAGTCCAAATGCCACTATTTTTTACTTTGCTGTCTTAAATAATGGTTGTTGCAGCTTGTCATGCATGCCACAACCAATGATAGTCAAACTACTTAATCTTGACTACTTCAAGCTTTGAATTTCAAGTTTATAGTTAGAGAATAAAAATATGACCAAACAGTTTAATCTTGGCATATTAGTAGATAGGTAGAGATATAAAAGGAGATCATCAGTTCAATCTGAGCCCTTGGAAGATATAAGGTTAGAAGTATATAGTTTGTTTCATAAAAGAAAAAGGAAAGATATGGGTTTTCTAGCTTAAGTGCACCCACCAAAGTGAAGAAAAAATGTTAGAGTAGAAAAAGGGGTAGGTAGAAGAAAGGTTACAGAAATACAAGTCATTTGAAGCATAAGCACTACTATGATACTTAAATATGTGTTTCAATGTGTAGGAGCAATTATCAAAGTGAAAAGCATATTCATAAGCTGATTTGCCTAAATTCCCCTTCATTGCATTTCACCCCCCACTATATACTTATTAATTTCCCTTTTACCCCTTCATGGCTTGTGAAGACACTGTTTCCATTAATTTTGACTCCTACCCCTTGGTTTCACACATTCCCTAACCAATTTACCTTCTACATTCATCCCCCTTCGCAAAAATCCCTTTCCCCTAGTGTGAAACCCTTTTTCCCCTTGGAAATACCACTTTCCCTTTGTTAAATTCCCTAAAAACCCCAGAAAACCCACTAAACCTCTTACCCTAAATTTATTTTCACCCACGCATTACTTTATTAACCTCGAAAATTCATTTTCACCCGTTATATTTATAAACCCACATTATTTCATAAACCTGCGGTTAATCATGGGTTAATTACACTTAACCGTAATAATCCCATGGGTCCCACTGACTTCCACCCCATCACCCAAGATGTGCAACTTTTCCACATGACGACTATTGGATCATCCACCCCCAGATCTAATGGCCCTCACCCATATCGTGCCGGCTCAATGCCCGACCTTTACTGACCCGAGAGCACACGATATGGGCGGTTTTGCTCGGGCCCATTTTGCTACGTGTTAGCCTCTCACATACATCACATTCCCTCGGCAAAATACTGCCTGACCCTCATAAGCATTGCGATACCCTCTAATACTGCCTCCCCGCCATAAAGCAAAACTGCCACTATTCATTTAATTTCTCCGCCAATTCTAACCGCTCCTGGTTAAAAACCCTCACACCCCATTTTCGCCCTTTTACATTTGTTTGCACTGCGAAGCCTCCAAAGCACACCTGCGCCCTCAGAGCTCCTACGACCAGTTACCAACCACTGGATTCCTTCCGAAACGCCACCACAACACACTTGAAAGTCGCAGAAGCCTCTGCAAACCTCCATTTTAAACCAATTTGCAGCTTCGACCATAACTTCCAAGTATTTAAGCAGAAAACCAGAACGACCCTCTCATTTGAAAACGTATACTAAATTCATGAAATAATTGAATGAATTTAATTGAATTCCCTTTCAATTGAGAATATTCCCACCTCTTAGAAACACCAAAACCCCTACCTACAAACTGCTAATACCCTACTCTTGTTACAAAATTGTCAAAAACTTCACTTCTAATAGCCATATAACCTAAATTTCCATAGTTTATTGCAGAAATGGCTGCCTAGACTTCTCTAGATGTTAGACCAGTGACAACCCCTCATTTATACAATGACCACCTAACCCTGGCAGACAGATACTTCCAAATCAAAGATACAGCCACCCCACGCCACCTTTTGAGAATCCACTGTTGGGCTAAAGATAGGTTTCTAAACCATGCCGATGATATAAACCTTTGGGAATCCAATCTCCCCAAGTATACATTCCCAGAAGTATGCCCATTCCAAGACATAGTACATTTTTGCCAAGCCCGTTATGTACCAAGCCATAGGGCTATTAAGGCACCAAACCAGGAGATATTATTCATTATTAATCCATCAACCAGATGCTGCAAATCTAGCCTAGTCCTATTTTGATTCCTTTGTCCATTGGACACCTGTTGGACCTGTACATCACATTGGGCCCAGACAAGATCAAACAAATATTTCAAAATTTAATCATTGAGGAGTGCCCTACTCCTAAAGACATTCCACCCTATGTTGCCACTATTTTTTCAGAGACTGGAAGGAGAATAATCACCATGATTTCATGCATCCTAGGATGCACATCAGATGAGTTTGTGGATGAGGTCATCATGGCCTTCTTGTCCATTTTCACTCCAGGAAAGCCTCCTGCCATTTTGTATGATTATGCCCAATTCATTGTAGACAGAATGTATGAACATCTCACTAGACTTCCCACTGAAAGAGTTTTCAAATACTCTTCAGTGTTGTTTCATATGTTCCTCTATTACCAAACAGATAAATTCCCATTGAAGATCCAGAAATTGGACACTAAGGGAAAGGAAAGATTAGCCATCTTCTAGACACCCTTGGTCCACAAGTTTTCCACCTCATACAAAGACTTCATAGACTCTTTTGTATACCCAGTTATGAACATGCTGACTTCTAAGATTCGGCCTAGAATTAGCCCAGAAATTAAAAGAGTACTGCAACTGGCCAAGAATAGCAAGGTGGGAGACTATTACCTCTACCAGAATCACACTAAAATCAGGATCTATGGCTGTGAGCTAGCCCCCCTACAAATTGCCTAAATACATCCCTATGAGGATATATGCCCTTGAATACTTCAAGCAAATCATAAGTGCAGATGAGGTCAACTTCCTAGCGGCTAGGAAGAAGACACAGTTTAAGATGAAAAACCAAATGGGCCCATTCATTTGCAACACCAGAGAGGCTGAACCTGAGGCTAATAAGATGCTCCAGGAAATGAAATTTAGGAATAGTTTCATTTGGAATTATGACCCTCATGGGGTTATAAACAAGCTCAGACAAAAGGTAAAGCTTGGAACTTACATCCACGACCCAAGACCTGACATTGAACAATATGCTAATCAATCAGAATGGGTAGAGAATACATTGATTGACATGGACAACAGAGTGGTGGATGTGGAGAACACCATGATTGATTTAGAGAAACAATTTGACTAGAGCTCTTTCCTGCAGGTTCCAGATTTGGGAGAGCCAATGAACATCCCTCCTGTCATTCAGACCCCTCTCAATGAGGAGAAGAATCTTAAAATAAACAGGGAGGAAGCATCAAGTTTTTCCATGGAGACCACTGATGAGTAGTTCAAGCTAAACAAAAGACCCAAATTGAATCCCGTGTCTGAACAGGAGGAAAACATTGCATCAGAAGACATCATTGACATTGAGGCAATGGGGTAGAGTAGTAAACAGACAACAGAGACAACTGCATCAATAGAAACACTGTAGAATTTCCTGCAAATTCTCTACAAATCTACCTCTGAGATCTATGTAGAAAATTTGATTGTAAATTAGATTTGATAATGCAATATACCAAAGAAAAATACTATAATCTACTTCTACTATCAAACTTGTGGAATCTTGAAGATTGAGCTGAATCAGAGCTGAACACATATAACCATAAGAATAAGAATCAATGCACATGAAACACAGAAAATACTTAGGGGAAAGCCTCAGCTAAAAACCCCACTATCTGTATTATCATACAAGGTGCAAATACATAGAGATTATATAGAGCCTTAGCTCTCACAGCTAGCCAGCTCTCAGTATAATCCTCCTGGATGCTCATAGGCAATCAAAGCTTCTCACAACCCTTCTCCTCTGCCCTCCAAGCCTCCTATTTCCTTGCACAGTTTCTCCTCGGTGACCCTCCTGTTACCAAGTGGAAGATTGATCACTCAGATTGATCCTACACCCTGTCAGAACTGCGCAATCCTCAAGGAACCTTACCTTGACTGCATGGATGCGTTTCCTTTATAGGAAAACACATGCAGCTGATAGTAACCTGTCCTTGACATTTAGCTCAACTGGGTCTTTTTCAGAATAAACAGGCATGAGTTTCTGATGAGAAAATCTTCGGTTATCTGGAGTACACTTGTTGAGTGCAGGCATGCATCAACTGACTGATAACTCACAATTAGTTCCTCAAACAGTTTGGATCTAATTTAACTGGACTTAACTCAGTAAACTGAGCTAACTAATTACAACTCAAATATAACTCAATATTATCTCCTTAATTTAAGGGATAATTGTTGCATGACTTCATAAATACTTCTAACTTGAATTTCTCCAACTAATTAATCCATAATGAATTAATTAATTATTTCCAAGCAGCTGGTGAGACTAAATTCGAATTTAATTCAAAATTCTAATTCAAGAACTAAAATTGGAATATAATGGATTCTATTTTTATCATTTCTTGTTGCTATTTTCAACAAACACAACAACCATCTACTTCCAATGCACAGATAATACAGAGACAAAAGCGTGTGGAGGTGTCTTCCTTTGTCAGGCCAGATGACAAGGAAACAAACATCAAATAAAGATTTAAGGAAATTAAAATGAGGAACGAAAAGCTGAAGGCAAACATGTATGCCAAGTACCTGAAGATGACACCACCAAATCAGAACAAATTGATGTCAACCTTTGACATCGAAGAAGGAAAAATGCAGGTGTCATTCCTACAACCCACTGTACAACAACCCAAAACCTCAGCAGATTACAAGAAGACCAACTTTGAGGTCTTGGCCAGGGATGTTCATCCTATTGATCAAATAGAATTCCATAAACAGGCTGGAGAAATGATCTACTCCACCCTCGCAACAAAGGCCATGGTAGCATTCAAACTGAAATATTCATTGGACAATGTGACAGCCCAGTACAAACTGGAAAAGGCATCCTCTAGCGTGAAAGACACCATGATAAAGTCCTTGGAGGACCTAGTTATTGAAATGGGCCATGACCCAAAGGAAATCAAGGTTGCTGAGCAGTTAATCAAAAATAAGAATGAGGATATTGCAGCCCTCAAGAAACATCTCAAGCTACCTCAGTTACAACACCCACAAACAAAGGAAGTTTTGGAAAGCGAGACAAATCATGAAGAGATAATGGACTTGGTGTTGAAACTCAATGACCAATTGAAGGACATGGAAAAGGAACTAGAAAGATTGATTAAACTCAAACAAGATAGTATTGATAGTGCTCCTCCAACTATCATTCCAACAGTGACCACAGTTGTGTGTTCCACTCTGGCAGTAACATTAATTCCCACTGGTCCAATGGCTACTGTATTGCCAACATCAACTTCGACTACATTAGCAACAACATCAACAACAACAAGTACCACAGGTGAAGAAGTGAGTAGGCTGGTCAAAGCAATGGAAGAAATGTCCATTCAGACCAATGAGATGAACAAATTGAAAGAGAAAGTCAGTAGCCTTGAGACAGATTACAAACTTGCCCAGATAATGCATAAGGAAGAACAAAAAAAGGATGCAAGGATGAATGAGAGGATAAAAGGCCTGGAGAAAGAACTGACCTTGACTGAGCCAATAGGAAAGGCTAAAGAGCAGCTGTGGGTCAATATCATTGACTCTGTCAATGATATTTGACTATCTATCTAGGTCATTTTTTAGCAGATTTATTTGATTAAGCAGGCAACAAAAGCCATTGAAAGGGTGAAAACAGTTATTGGAGATATGCTAGAGGAAGCAACAAGAATCATCCACTTCCTCAACTCCAAGAATAAATATGAACTGCAAGAGCTTGAGATACCTGATAGGACAGGTACAATTTTGGAAGTTAGGAGAGTCCTCACCAAGAGGAATTTAATGTTGAACCTAGAAGATAAGTGTTAGAACATGCAACTAGCCATTGATAGGTTCATGGCTAAGTTTGAATTGTTGAAAGAAAAGGGATTACCTAATCCCTTAGTTATAAATGACAAGTTAATGGCACAGGTAGATTACAACAAGAAGACCATGGAAGTAGCCAAAGAACAGGTGATGACTGCATCTATGAAGGGCATGCCAACAGGAAAAGTCTTGTACCAAACTTTTGAAAACTTGTTTTACCTTCGGCATGAGGTAAAACACATGTTTATTAATAAGCCCACTTTTGAAAAATACACAGAGGCAGATGAGATATACAGAAAAATGATCAATATCCAATTACCAGATGAAGAAATATGGGAAAAATTGAATGGTTTACTATAGTAAAAACATAGTAAATTATAAATGTATAGTAAAAATTGAAACAACAAGGTAAAAGGATATTGACAGGTCAACATGGTTAAAGTGTATCAGATGAAAGAGTATCAAGTGAAAGGTTAAATTAAAACAGGGCATCCAACGTGAAATCCCAAACAACCTAGTGTTGAAGCCCCGAAAATCGGTTCAACAACAAGGGGGATACCCGCTCGGTCCGGACCTTGGTTGGCAGCTCCTTTTCCATTTGGTATAGCGGGTCCGACTGGGGATAATGGGACCAGTTTCCCAATTTGTGTGTGTGTAAGATTGATTGATGTTTGTGGCTTTAAAATATTCTAAATGAGATAATCTACTTCTAATTCTAATCTAATGATATGCAATTGTATTCTAAAAAAAAGCAACGACATCTAATATCTATACTAACCCGGGGTAAGATTTTTCTGTTATGCGATCTAAAATGATTTCAAATAAAAATTGGTAATAAAGATCATTCAACTGTTATAAGAAAAGAATTCAATATAGATGAACTACTTCACATAAAAAGTTAGATGAAACAGTTGTGAGAAGCATATCGCATAGTAAGCTGTTCACATATCAAGCACAAATAAATAGCTATCACCGTACAAAAGTGCCAAATGATAACTCAGGCATTCAAGCATTAAAATATAAACAACTGAATTTAAATATCATTCTAACACAGGAGATAGAAACAGTTAAGAGATAGAAGTACCATTTATTTATAACTAGTCCTACTCATGAGCTTCAAGCGACAATTGATTTATCTCTCCTTGATTTAACATCCACTAAGAGTACATAAGTGCAACATCAGTAGCAGATATCAAATGCAAATATCAAATAAAACCTGTTCCATTCATTCACCAAAACCTCCTCTGAGGGTGCAAAAGTGCATGTTCTGAGGACAAGTTTTTGATAAATTTCTGGACCCTTCTCTAAATGCATGAGAAGGGTTTTAATACTACTAACTAAATAACTTATTTACAAAAATTTAGGATACGGTTTAAATGACCGTCCTTTTTCTAGGCAAAATAAAATAAAACTATTTCTAAAATTAAATCTAAAACTAACTATTTCTGTATTTTCTCCTTAATGTCGCAAGCATTCAACATTTGCTTGATATGGGTCAGTTGGCTGACTTCAGCCTTTAAATGTGATGCAAAACGGAATCGGCAAGAGCTGGCACCATCTTTTTGGTACTGGGCTTACAGGAGACTGAGCAATTAGAGGCTTCCCATTTTGGGAAGTTTTACCCAGCGATGCGCGATTAGCGCTAGGCGCTAATCGTGCATCGGAAACTGCCTTTGTTTCTTAATCCAGGCTTTGTTAGTGCAATTTTTGCCTCTTGCGTGTTTTCTTGTAGTGGATGTAAAGTTGAAATTTTGTGAAAACAATTATTCTGAGAGCTCTTGACCTTAAGCCCTAAACTGTCTATCTTGATGTCAGTGCTGTCTAATATTCCTTTAACCATTTCTGTGCAGTGGAGAATTTTGGGCCTTGCCGCTCTCCGGTGCAGGAATGAACAAGCTAACTCTGCAACTGATGCTTCAGACGACCTTGATGAGCCTGTAGTAGCCATAAATCCCATTACTTTAGGATTTATTTCCTCAAATAGATTATGTATGCCTTCCTAGATGAAAATACCTGCGTTTCTGTTGCATGCTGTGTCTTTGTGCAAGGGTGCATTTTCTCTGTCTTTAGATATCAAAGCCTCGCCTATTTCATCGTAGTTTCCTATACACTGCTTTGTATAACCATTTGTCCCTCGTTCCTGCAGTTTAAAAGTGAGGTGAGAGTAATGACAATAAATAACGACGAGAATGCTTTGACTGCCGAAGACATTTAAAAATATGCCACCTTACGTGAACTGGCTCTTTGATAAACTCAAAACTAGATTTCATTAACAACTGGCAACTACTTCATTAATGAGCATTTAAAGCACATAACCATTCTTGTTTAATGGAAACACTTTGCCTTGAATAATGAACCATAAAAATTTGTGATGAGACGATGCATCGCATAATCGTAATATCGCATGATCGCATGATCGCATGATCGCTCTTTCATTCTTTCGTAAGATCGCTTTTCTGCTTTATCGTGATATTGCGATATCGAATCGCATGGTCGCATTATCGCAAATTCGTAAATATGCGCATTTCGCGTTTAATGTATTTCTTGCGAGGTGCGATTTTGCGATATGCGATATCACATATCGTCGTTTTCTGCGGTTTTTCAACATAAGTGCGTTTTAAAGCATGCGATGTGATATATATGTTTTTAATATGTGATTTCGCATTGCAATCTCGCATTCTTAGAGTTTTGGCTTGTAGAGAGGCATCCTGTTATCTTTTCTGTGATACGATATCCTTTAAGGAGTGATTTTGTCTTCCCTCATCACAAAACTTAAGTTTTTTTAGATATTTTCAAAGGTATTCTCTTAAGTTTATGATGGTAAGTTTTATTGAATAGGAAATACAATCACTAATTGATTTTTTTGAATTTTAGCTAAGGGTTCCCATATATTTAGTATTAGTCACAACACTAAATAAAAAGGGGGGTTGTTGGTGGCCACAACAATTGGCGATTCACTTGGAAGAACCAGTTATCTCTATTGTTCTTTTGATTTTTCTATACTTCCAAAACAGAAAATTTTCCAGAAAATTAAACTTTATTATTGAAAGATAAAGTACATTATGTTCTAACCTGTCAATGATATTTTGTTTCAACTATTTTCAACTCTGATTATTTACTTCCTCAAGATAGTCCTTGTATTTACATTAGTCATTACTTGGTTTTATAAAGCTAAAACAAAGGCTTCTCTGTAAATTAGTTTTAAATATGCTCATTTGTCGTAGGTAGAGCCTCTGCTGCCAGCAGGCGTTCATAGCCTCGACAGGGTTACCTGTTACCCAACAATGATCCTTTATCCTACTTAAAGAAACCTACAACTCTCCAAGAGAATCCACATCCACACTTATTGCTTAATTTTATTTTTCTTCTTAAAGAACAATGTCTTGTTTGATAGCCAATTTATGACATAGTCATTCACTTGATTTATAACTTTGCTGAACAAGCTGGCTCATGATGAGACCCCTTGTCTTTTGATTGCAACAATCTTGAGTCATTTCCCTGTTGTGGTATGCAGTATTGGAAAAGTCAGCAAGTTATAATATCTATGATTATGATAAGCCGGCTCGTGATGAGACCTCTCACTCTTTAAGATGAAGTATATCCTTGGATCGTTCCTTTGAAATTTGTGATTTCCTTAGTAGGGAGGAAGTCATTGTTTCCTTAAGATAGCTCTGGACGGTAATAGTAGAGTTTTTTGGAAGGAGCTGTTCTACAGAGAATCTTTATTTTGTTATTGATACCTTTCATTACACTGATATAAAACAATTTCTTACTAAAGGTTGTTTTCATCGAATTTTATGAAGTTGAAACTAGTATCATATCTAGGCTAGAGTCTTTAACTGTATCTTCCAATAATAAAGATCAATTTCCAAAAGATTTGCTATTTATACAAGCGAAAGATCAAAATCTGAAAGAGAATTGGTGTCTTTTTCGTAAATTCCTAATGTAACCATTCACAACTAGTTTTATTAAAATAAAAATCTAATCTACAAAATAAAAGAGTAATCTTCTAGGGAAAATATTTTTTTAGGATCTGACCATTAACAGGTAAACAATCTCTTTTACCTGCTAAATCCTGTAGCATAAACGTGGACAGACCTATGACTTCTACAATCTGAAAAGGACCAAGCCACATTCGTTGAAATTTTGTATGTTTTCCTTTTTCCTCGTGGGCCTTGTCCCATTTTAAAACTAGATCTCCCATATGAAAATCTTTTCTGGTCATCATGTTTGAATCAAAAGAGGATTTCACTAATGCTTGATGATGAGCATGAGTTCTTTTGGCCTGTTCTCGCTGTTCTTCTAACTTAATTATTTCCATTTGCCTTAGATGTAAGGAGGAAGTTGGTACTTCATCAATGTATTGAACTAAAGACAGAGAGGGGATTGCTAAATGAGTCGGAAGAACCACTTCTTTTCCATAAACTAAATTGAATGGAGAAGTGCCGATGGAGGCTTTCTTTGTTATTCGATCTGCCCATAAGGCATATATTAAATATTTATGCCAATTTTTATGATTTTGGTCAACTGTTCGTTTGATGATCCTAATTAGGTTTTTATTGGTAGATTCAGCTAACCCATTCCCTTGTGGATAATAATTGGTGGAATATTTAAGTTTAAAACCTCTTTTAAGTTTCAGTCATTGCATTTCCAGAAAAGTATGATGCATTATCAAACATTAAAGCGGAAGGCAATCCAAACCTGGTGATTATGAATTGATCTATAAATTCAATGATATGTTCAACATTAGCCGTCTTGAGTAGAACTGCTTCTACCCATTTAGTAAAGTAATCTGTTGCTGTAAGGATGTATCTATGCTGCTTAGAAGAGTGAGGAACGATCTCACCTATTATGTCCAATCCCCACTGATCAAAAGGTTGCTCAATGTTGACTGGCTGTAATGGCAAGGATGGTTTCTTCTGTCTCCCAGTGGCAGTTTGGAAGACTCGACATTTCCTCACGTAATTGTGCGAGTCTTTGAATAATGTGGGCCAGTAATAGCTTGCGCGTAGGATTTTATGTGCAGTAGCATCTCCAACATAGTGTCCGCCTGTTGGCCCGTTGTGGAGTTCCTGCAAAACATTTTTAGCTTCAGATTCTTCAAGACATCTAAGTAGAACATAATCATAATTTATCCTAAAAAGAACATTATTCAAGAGTTGATATTGTTTGGATTTCAACCTTAGAGCTCTTTTCTTAGTATAATCGAGGTGTGAGGGGGCATACCCATTCTTCAGATAATAAATGATATCGGCATATAATGACTCATTATCGTTTAGGCTTACCTTGTACACTTGTATGTCTGTAGATGGAATTTCGGATATCAGTGATGCTCCGGCCAGCATTTTGCAAAAGCCTTGACCTTTTACAATGCTTGCAGGTTTGATTTCTACATCATATTCCTATAAGGCAGTAACCCAATTGGCTCTTTTCTCACCCACATCTTTTTGCACTAAAAGATTTCTTACCGCTGGAAATGGTACAATGATTTTTTGTGCGGGTTTTGAGTAAAAAGGGTTTGAAATATTTGATTGCTTTGAAAACAACGTAAGCCTGTTTCTCCACATCTGAATAATTTAATTCAGCTCCCTGTAAATTTGAACTAAAGAAAGCAATCGGGGCTTCTGCCTTCTCTTGATTTGTCTGAGTAAGTATCGTTGTGTATGATCTATCAGATGCAAATGTGTATAAAACAAAAGGCTCTGAAAAGTTTGGAGTCGCTAAAGATGGAGCATTGATAATTGCTTGTTTGATTAGATTGAATGCCTCATATTCATCTTGGCCCCACTTGAAGTTTGAGTTCTTTTTTATCATTGTTTGTAAAGGTGATACAATTCTTGAAAAGTTTGGACCAAATCTTTTAACAAAGTTGATCTGACCAAGGAAATATTGCATAGCTTTTTTATTGTGAGGTAGGGAAATTTTGGAAATATCTTTGATTCTGTCAGGGTCAATGTGAATTCCATTTTTTGACACTATGAATCCTAGAAGTTTTCCTTCACTTAATGCGAAAAAGGACTTTTTTGGGTTGAGTGAAATTCCATACCTGAGACAACGTTGGAAGATTTGTTTTAAATCTCTGAGATGGTTGCTTTGTGTCTTGGAATAGACATTTATATCATCCAAATAGATTACCACAGACTTATTAACTAAACCTCTGAATGAAATGTCCATGGCTCTCTGAAATGTGGCACTAGCATTAATCAGACCAAAAGGCATTTTTTTTATATGCGTAGGTGCCCCATTTGGTTCTGAATGTGGTTTTTAATTGATCGTCAGGATGTACCAACACTTGATTGTATCCTGAAAATCCATCTAAAAAGGAGATTAATTGTGACCCAACGATTGCCTGCAAGATTTGTTCCATAGGAGGCAAAGGAAAATTATCCTTTTGGCAGGCTTTATTAAGGTTTCTAAAGTCAATACAGATTCTAATATCTCCGTTTTTCTTTCTAACAGGGACCATGTTGGAGACCCATTTGGAATGTCGAACGAGGAAAATTATTTTGGCTTTCAATAACTTGTTGAGTTCGGATTTAATCTGATTTTCTAAATTGGGATGGATTTTTCTCAACTTCTGTTGGACTGGTTTTGCATTTTCCATCATTGGAATAGTATGCTGGATGATAGAAGTGTCGTATGTTTTAAGTTCATCATAGTTCCAAGCAAAATCATTTCTGTATTGTCTCAAAAGACGGATATATGTTAATTTTTCTTCGGGAGTTAGGCCAAGGCTTAGATTGATGTTTTGGGGTTTGGTATCAATTCCTAGATTTACTAATTCGTAATTCAAAGTTGAACTTTGGAGTTTTGAATTAGTAGATCTTTTAAACTGATCTTTCAAATCATAAAGGTCTTCTCATTTTACTACCGACTTAGGTATAGCATTGTTAGTGCTATCTTCCCCCTCGAGTTCTGTTACTATGTACTTCTGATGTTGTTCTCGTTCAAATTTTATTTGATTTGGTTTACCATTGTAGGGCAGCCACATGTGCGACCAATCAGTTGCGAAGTATCCATGAAGTTTTTCTGACTAATCCCTGCTAAGAATTAAGCCATAAAATTCTGGAATATCAGCAACCAAAATATCTATAACTTGACATACCTTAGGGTTGGATGAAAGCCTTATGGTAACCTGATTCAATTCACCAATTACCTCGACTTGTGATTGGTCTAGATGGACTATGCACACAGCAGACTTCTGTGGTTGAACGTTCAATTTTGTACATATTGACTTCGGTAAAATATTCGATGAAGCTCCAGAATCCACTAAACAATTATGCACATTTTTATTAAAAATTTCATAAGTAAGAAGAAAGGGGGGAGTATGAGATCTCGATCTGCCTCCAATTAATATGATGTCATTCGGATCAACCTTGTTAATCGTATTAGTCGGAGGTCTACCCATGTCATGGGAAGCTTGAGAAATTACAACGGCAGGCAAAGGTGCAACTGGCACAACATGTAATTCTTTCAAAATTATCTTTTGTTGGTGTTTTAACTTGCTCAATTCGTAAAGAGTGATATTGGCCCGAGTCTTCTTCATATCTTCTATAATATTGTGCTCCATTTCATCAAAAACGATCAACGTTTTAGATGGAGTAGACACATCTGTTTGGACTGGGCTGGTTTGAGTTGCTTTAGATGTTGTCTTCTTGGGTGCGACTTTATCCTTCGTTTCCGAGTTGCGCTCTTTGGTTTAGGGGTAGTTTGGGGGGGATCAAGCTGATTTTTGCTTCGTGTACTAACCGGAAATGCTTCTTGATCCTCTTCTTGTGGGAGGATGAAATCCCACATTCCCTGTAGCTCTACAACTTCTTCTTCATTAGTTTGCTCTTCAGTAGCGATTTCCTCTTCTTCCTCAGATTCAGTGTTTGTAATAGCGTTGGGGGGCTTTGAATCAGTAGAGGGATTCATTTTAAAAGCTCTGTAGGGCTTCTTTAAAGAAGTTTCTGCCACTTGTTTCTTGATGTCGACCATCTCGTTAGACATGGTCTTCAAAAATTTTTGCAATCCTTCTAAATCAAAAGGATCTTTCGATTGCTTTTTCTTGGGATCTTCTTTGAATGTTACCTTCTTAGACTTTCGTTCTTCGATCGCGGTATTCTTTTCAAGGGCTATAATCTATTTCTCTACAACTATTGCTTCTTTCATGTTTTCAGCCAAAGTTGTCTTATTAGCCCTATCCACGAAGATTGCTATATTTGATGGTAATGCAGTAATGTACCATTCACTTCTTACTTCTTCGCTGGGCTTGGAAGCAGTAGGAATTTTGTTTAATAGTTTATTGAAACGAGAATTGAAGTCTTCGATGGGTTCTTTTGATTGGGCCCTGAGGTTTGACAGGTCACTAATCAACGTTGCAGTAGACCTATCATCACCAAACTTAATGAGGAATTTCTCCTCGAATATGTCCCAACTAGTAATAGATCCAGATGGTAGTGAAAAATACCATGATCCGGCTGTTCCTTGGAGGGTATATGGGAAACGTCGAATGACAACATCTTCGTTGGTAACTTCATTAAGATTTACAGATAACATAAAGTTATTGATATGCTCCTCCGCTAGCATGCCTTCTTTAGGATTGAATTTAGGCAGCCATTTTTCAGGATGGGCTAGCAGCTGACTCAAGGGCACAGGCATTAAGACTGCCCTTGGATTGTTCCATGGAGATTGAGCCATTGCTGATTTACTAACAGAAGGAAGTGGAGAAGATGATCCCTGAGGTCGAGAAGATGAGGATATAATAACTCCGAATGATTGAGAAGGGGATGTAGAAGTACTAGTAGGTTGGTGAACAATGATCTGGAGCGGCAGAGTGGATGGTTGACTTCGCGGTGAGGAAGTTGAGATGGATGATGATGGTGAAAGAGTCTCGCTATCAGACCCTTTAGGTGATTTCCTTGCTCTCTTCCTAGTGGGTAGAGGTAATTCAGTTGGCTGTACACCAATTTTTTTGCTCTTTAATCTGGTCAAGGGATGAGCAGGGTTATATTGCAAAGTCATGCTGCCTTGAGATTTATCAGATCTTGGAGGAGATATATAAAATCGGTGAAGTTTGTGAATCAAAGATTCAACTTCAGGAGGTTCAAAAATAGATTGTTATGAAATATCAGGGTTTATAGCAGCGGCTGTTGATCCTACGAAATAATAAAAATAAATAAATCATAAATGTTAAATAATAAATGGTATTAAAAATATATACAAAGAAAATAAATAAAAATAAAAATAGTAATAACCATACTAAAGCTATAATTAAGAATAAATAGAAATAAAACAAGAAAACTATCAAAAAGAAGGAAATAAAACAAGAAAGCTAAAAATCAAAAGAGAAGTAAAGAAATAAAACAAGAAAGCTAAAAATCAAAAGAGAGTTGCATGTAGACACATGGAGTGTGTGCATGTGGTTCCCCTTCCAATGTTTGTTCTATTTAATAGATGGTGAGGAAGATCAGAGGCATTCCTACATTCCATCATTCCGAGATTCTATCTTTCATTCTCTTGGGAGAATGGTGTTCTAAGACTTAAGAGTCACTGGCAGTAGTACGTTGATTGAGGGCTCGGGGGTGACTAGTTGTAGCAAATCCTTGCACAATTTAGCCTACGGTTGGGTGGAGAGTCATCCCCAAAACCTTGTTGCGGTAAGCCTACCTCTACCACTGGTAAGCACAGGTAAACACTATTCATAGTTGAATTTAGTTAATTAATTACATGTTTATTTGGCTAGGTAAGTGCCACTTTGATTTAAATTTAATGTTGATTAGAAGGTTAATTAGATATTTATTTTTGGACTGTTACATAAGTTACAAGAGTGATTATAAGAAAGAAATCATGTAATAAATAATTAATTAAGGCTAAGTTAAGTTAAAAATATGAAATATAAAGTTCATTGGAAATATGTCATCGTTCTTGGACTAGTGCAAGATGAGGGTGTATAAGTGAGGTAAAACAGTGGTACATGGTCGTGATTTAGGAAGGGAAAAATGGTCAAAAGGAAGCAAATTAGGGGGCTAACAGTCACTGCCCATAATTTAACCATCTCTTTAGAACAATAAAATAACATGGAAATGACAGTATTAAAGAAAATACTTGTTTAATACCTTGACTGGACCCCTACTATCCATGACAGGCATCTTGTCAAACATATCACGAATATGTAACCTAAAGGTGTAAATAACAGTTCTGAGCATAGGGGTCTCATACTTAGCTGAGAATCGCTAAGAACCATTGATGCCTCAATACATCAACTGTCAATCCATCCATTAGGTCATAGATACATTGATCATTCAATTACAAGAAAAAACGTGATGAAAGCCATACATGGTTGTTGTTATAAAACACATATATAACCAAAATAATAGCAACAAAAATACTCATGAAATTACATCCATATAGACCACATATAATCCATCAAAATTATCATGGAAATACAAGAAGAAATAACCTTTCATTAATGATGCAAAATCCAAACCCAAGATGGGACTTCCACGTTCCACTCGATCGTAGAATGGCTCAGCCAAATCTCTCTTTTGTCATTCACCCTAGTGCCATATTCCAAGCATGGATGTGGGATCTCATAAAACACATCAATCAAAACTCATCCAGTGCTTCTATAGGCCATCCACCTTAACCCATCAAAAAATGATTCCATCTCACGGCCAGACATAAAAAAAAATCATCAAATTGGTCTCCATCCAAGCCTTCCAGGGCCTCCACAACATTTGTTCCAACCAAGGCTTCCAGGACTAGTAACTCAACCCACAGCTGTCGTTGGGCTTCCAGAGAAATTTTCCAACCAAGGCTGCTAAGAATCGTAACTTAACCCACCAAGGGCTTCCAGGAACTAATGACTCAACCCAAGCTAAGGGAACATGAGATCCAAGCAAAAAAAGGTAATGAAAGTAAACCCAAAATCACCATGGCTATCTAGGAAATGGCAAGTCTAGGCAATCCACCATCAATCCAGGCAATCCTCCATTCAAATGATAGACCATGACAAAGAATCCACATGCATATGCCATGCATGCCAAAATAAGTGAGTAAAACATACATGCAACTTGGTACTTGCAAGAAAATCTGATGTAGCTACTGATCCCGATGCCCTCTTACGCTTTCCTGGTCTTCCTTTGCCTTGTTTCTCCAAGAATCCAAGTATTCCACACCCACCAAGAGTGCTACAAGAAAAATCTAAGTCTCCAAGAGTATGATAGAGAGAGAATAATGAGAGAGCTCTAAAAATGACATGACAAAAGGTTACCAGTTGGTCCTCAGAAGGATTTTTATGAATGGGGCCTCTATTTTCTTCATTTTCCATTATTTTCCTTTAATTTCCTCCTCACATGCAACCTGTGACCTTTCACCTTCGTTTTCTCCTAATTTCCATTATTTTCATAAATAAATGTGCCAAAATGCCATTTTTACCTTTCCAAAGCCTTAGCCATTGCCTTTTCCAATTTCCTTAGCCATAAACAATCACAAGTGATCCCCATCACTAGGATTTTGCCCAACATTCAGCTTGGAATAATCGTCCCATCAACCATGGTTATTATTTTTCCTTTATTTACTTTTATTACTTGGAATTTTCACCAGGGCTGTTACAGAACCCTCCCCCTTGGGGGAACACTGTCCTCGGTGTTCAATGACACCTATAACTAACAAGACTACTGAAAACAAAATATACTGCCCATGGAGCTTTATAACATATCTCATTGCAGTATTTATAATGACCACTGCTAAAACATGACAAACATACCGTTTACTAGAGCTTTATAGAAATGCTCATTACGGTATTTACAATATTAACAACATATACTCATGCACATTTGATTCAACCAAGAAATAACCATACTTTCTATGGATCTTTATAACATATCTCGATACAATATTTACAATAATACACACATTTACACATATGCACATTTGCTCAACCAACAAATAAAATGATACGATGCCCGTTTCAATCAACAAGGGAATCCAGAGGCTCACACCTCCACCTTCAAAGTAATACCAGGATTCACCTCCTTCCCAGGAAGTCCATAATCCACTGTCAAAGACAAATCTGCATCCAACGCTATAATCCTGTGCCACTTGTCCTCTCAGTGAATAGTTACTAAATCATTGTTCTAGGGCGCACTCCCAATGTGCATCTGATTCCATATGGAAATGCTAATGACCAAAACAAATCCATCCTCAACCTTCCCTTATCTACTACACAGTCCCCCAAGAAATCCGGTCACCCTTCTGTGCAATCACTCACCTTCCAAGTTCCTCTGGCACCCCCATCTCGGGCAGCCCATCCCTTGGCAAGGATTCCTCGCATTGGAAGATACAAAACCAAGGCATATACCTACCTCAAATAATGATACCGGTCATATCATGCTCATGGAAATCAATGGACACTATTGGGTACCAGTGTTCCATAATGGCCCTGCTCCTGAAGTGCTTTACCAACATACTACTTTATTTTTCAAATCCTTTTGATGTTGCAATTTCTTGTAGTCGGTTTCAATCACCCAACTAGGAATTTTCGTGCTTCCTGTACCAAGCACATAGCTTCCATTAGATCTAAAATAAATTGAAATAACTTCAAATCATATCTCATTGGTAGCTCGTCATCAATGTACACTTGCAATTCTATTCACTTCTTGTCACAACAAGTCAAACTAGCATTTTTAATCAAATTATCATGTATAAACATATCACATCAGGTTAGCTTGAAACACAACCATCATAGATCAAAATCATAAATCACATGTAACCATCATTAACCATAATCAGAAATCACATGCATAGTAAAATTGAATAAAATATTGATACTTATCCTTTAATCAATCATTGGCTTCCACCTTTGTCCTTATTTCGTACGTGCTCCAGATTGGTTGCCACACCCAACAAACACCCAATGCCTTCTCCTCAATCATGTGCACATACACATAGTGTGCATCACACCCATACCACCACACATGATATACAACACCATGCAATACATGCATCTACACCCAGTGTACAACACAACACAATACATACTCCTATGTCTGGAGTACGAAAAAACACAACACATATACATACACAATGTACATGATAAGACATACATCCACACACAATGTGTGACACCTCAAAATGCACACACATACACCTGATATACAACACAACTCATACATCTATGCTCGATGTACATCACCACAAAATACATGTACCTACACCTGGCATACAACACAACGAGTATGCATGTCACAATACCACAATTACACAATACCCATACATAGAACTGCATGTACAAAACACAACGTGTACAAAATGCACACAGTACCACATGTACACCAGTACCATATGTACAACACGTACATAGTACCACCTATACAAAGCACTGCCTACATAATGCATGCTCAACATCACATGTACACTTCACCACCTACACAACATGTATGCAATGCCGCATGTACATTGTACCACCTGTACAACGTGTACACAATACCACATGTACACAGTACCACATGCGTGACATGTAAATGACACCACATGTACACAACGCCACATGCACGACATGTACACAACACCACCTGCACACATCGCCACTTGTAACACATGTACACGAAACCACATGCTCACAACACCACTTATAGAATCATGCAAACATCACCATATGTAAAACATGCACACATTGCCATATGCACATAGCACTGCATATACTACTTGTACATAGCACCATATAGAGCACTGCATATCCAACATGTGCACATCACCATATGCACAAAACATCACATATCCATCATCCACATTGCACCATCTATACCCAACACTGCATATGCAACATTCACACAACATTATTTATACCATCTTATACATAACATTGCATAAACAGCATGTACACACACTATATATGCACAAAACTGCATGCACACAACAACACATATGCAACATGTACAACATATAAAAGATATGCACAACAATAGTACCATACATCCAAAACCACACCATCTTTACCAAGCAACTTTGCTTCTAGTGTCTTATCCATGCTTGTCACAACATGCCACAAACCACAGTACTTTCATTCTGCTGATGTATCCCTCGAGTTACCTGTCCATAGAATAGACATAATATAATCACATAATATCAACTCATAACCCCATGATACTGACCTCATATATTTTTCATGACTACTCTCCCACTTGATTCCTCATAAACCAAGAACCTCTTCATGCCATTCACCTCATAAGCAATCAATCCTCCACAAGAATGATCCCTGGTGACCCTGTCAGGCAACAACATACATACATATGTGTATACATAGAAACATCAACATGAAGCAATCATGATTCTTGATGACTCTTCCGGATAAAAACTTACATACATACATATATGCATATAAACATTAGCATAAAACAAGCATGATCCTATACATACACAAACACAGACGTGTACGAACATCAGCATAATCATGATCATAACATAATTACCAGATAGCATAAGGCCTAGGTTAAGAGAACTTCCTTATTTATTCATAGCATGCACAACATTGAGAACCAAAGTTCCTAACTTAGCCAAGGCATTTGACACCTCAGATCTATTTACTTCACTTTTTTTGTTATCTTTCTCATGACTATCCTACCACTATCCATTTACACAATGGACCAAACTAGTCCAACCGACTACCATAGTCTTACCTTCCGCTGCACTTACTTATGCATAGAGCTTCATCCGAATCTTACATTACCATTTTGGTACCAAAAAACTCTCCTTAAGCTCCATTAACTATCCTCTTTCCCAACCAATTCCCAAGACTCAAAACATAAAAGGAAAGACAAGAAACAAACAAGAAGAAAACCATGAAAACCAACAGCAATACAACACCACAAACAAAGTGGCACGATCATGCACTAGACATAACAAAAATGCACATCAAGCGCAAGCAAACCACAAAAGACCAAAAGAAAGACTCTCAATAGACACCATGATTCAATCCCCATGGTTCCCAAGGAAAGCTCAAACTGAGCCTTCTTCAAGATTTCATGGCAACCTCTCTTGTCATGCAACTCCCTGCATCATACTACCATACACACATAACTTTCAGTGCATAAAAAAACATAATAATATACCAATTACCTTATCTCATTGTACCAAGCATGTTGTCTTGTACCTAATCACATGTGTTCCATGTCTCAAGGCACTCCAATTATCTTGAAAGATCCACCTGTAACTAGAGACTAGCTAATATACATGTAAATTACATGTCCATGAATATAGCACATATCCATATAATTTCAGACAAATCAAGGTTAAGAAGACTTCCTGTGTGAAAAGTACTTATTCATTTGGAATTAGGGTTTCCAAACATAGCCAAAGGAATTCTTTCCCAATTCCTTTCCTTTACATTTTTTCCTTGTTGTAATTGAGGCTTACTATGTACTCTCACATCACCCAACTGTTAGTTATATAAACACACCAACTATTGCCTTGTCACACTAATACCAAGCATGTTCCCTGCAACTACTCACACATGTCAACCACATGTTCCTAATATCAAGACAATCATATCTATCAATTTGAAATCAATTGTTACAAACAATCATGACATAACCCCTAGTCAACTGATAGTCATTAGACATAATGCTACAATTTTCAACTACATTCAAGCACATATCAACTGTCTCAACACATATATGTTAGACAATCATCTTAAAACAAAATCATTTGAACACATACTCATATTATGAAATCCATCAAACATTCAACCAACTTGCAACATACCATGTTAAATAAATCAACTAGATGACATGATAGACACTCAACATCAAATAGATGACATAATCAAACAGTCAAGCACGAAGTATATGTCATAAGAAAGCTCATACCTTAATGTGTCTCAGGGGAGGCTATCTTGTTTGCACAATCAATCCAGATTAGAACAACATAATATCACATCATGTTAACTCATACCTGAATGTCATAACCCTAACCATTTGCATAGACCAATACAACTTAGTATGATACATACACCATCAGAATATTAAATGTAATAACTGTAATCATCAAGATAACTATCATATAACAACAACACGTTAACATATAACATACTCATCAACAACATATAACATAATCATCAAGTTATCTAACATAAAACAAAAATAGTAATGCATACAACCACATGTTATTATCATTCTTGAATATCCGACACATGTGCTTATGACTATACTAATCAACTATCATCTATCATGTATGTAACCATAACATCAAAATACATGTACATAAACCTAACGCATATAAAAATCCTTAACTTAATAACCTACATGCGCAACATGCAAACTTGTTGTCATGCGTAATGAGTCGAGGTTGCAGACAAGATCGATCTTCCTAGTATCTAAAGATATCTAGTGACAAGCAAGCCAATCAAAAACTATCTTTCTCTAAATATGCAAGTAAAACAAAGGAAAACAAGTGTTTTAGGCCTACCTTGGGTCCAATGCAAATTTGTGGAAGCCTCGTTCCCTCGCTCCAAATGAGCTTCCTTGAAGTGTAATTATGCAAACACAAACAAGAAAACCAAATTAAATAGCACCTGAAAAGACAATATCATAAAGCATATTCATCATAATGATCAAGGAGATTATGAAACAAACCATATGAGACAATTTGTTGAGAAAAATGAATCTGATTGTATTAATTCAAATGAAGAAGAACTTTACAGCCTGTGCCTTGATGTTGTACAAGCTCCCAGGGTCCGACAAGAAGTCTCCTCTACTTTGACAAGCTTCACTCACTTCCCAATGAAACCAAAAGGTATGTGATCTCTCCTCTCAAGTTTAACTAGGAAGTCCCAATTCAATCAGCATTTACCCTCAAAATATTCAGCTTCTAACCTCCCCAGCAACTGACCCAATGCCTTAATTTATAGTGCAATGGAGGGAAGTTACTAGGTCCTCCTTCAAAGGGATAAATCCCTCCTTCAAAGGGGTAGCTCCTCCTATCAAGGGATTAGCTCCTTCTCTTTTGGGATGCATGAACCACCTTGGAGCGAACAATCCACATCAAAATTCCTTCTAGAAACATCTAGAATTAAACCAAAGTGAGTTTTTTAGGATAAACTTGCGCCTTTTTGACTTTTATAGGGGTACGCACCCACCCCTTTACAAACAAAGCATGTAGATACATAGGTAATATGAACAAAGGATGCGGGCCCACCGGCCAAAGTGAGAGAAAGTGCGGAACCAGAGTAATATTGATTTTCAATATCTTTCTCTCATTTTCAAATCTTGACATGAAGAGCTAAGGTCTAAGACTTGCTTAGGAGGCTAGTATAAGTGATCATAGACCCATTTTGACTGCAAATAGTCATGGTGACGATATTTTTGTGTAACAGTCACCCAAGCCATTTGTCATGTTTGTGGCGTTGCACTTGTAGCTAATGTTTGGCTTTCCACCTTCATTTTGTAATGATTCGAGTAACTCCCCAACCCTTGGGCGTTCTATCTCTTCATGGTACACTCTATATATTGTATGCAAACTATTTGCAAAGGGTTGGTTGGTTTGTAACTTCTGGGAGACTGTGGGAAAGAAACTCTGTTTCTTCATTGTATATTTTTTACAGAGGATTAATGAAAGGCAGCGGCTCTGTTTCATGAGATTCATGTGGTTGTGAGTGTAGAAAATGTGTCTCTTATGTTTCATATGTATCTGGTTATGTTTCATAGTTCATTTCATATTCATTTACAGTGAAATTTTCTGAGTTAGATAAGGTAGAATTCAATTTTATTGCTCTGCCTGTGAAAATTTCATGTTCAGTGTCCTTCTTTTGTTGAAAAGGATTCATGTTGCCCATGCCCTTTTCACCCTCCTAAGAAATCTCTCCATTCCGCGTTGCTTTCAAACTAAATTGTTGGACTCTCTGCCTATCTTGCCTCACGAAGTAATCTGTGCCTTTGTATTAAATTCTTTGTTTCATTGAGGTCCATTGGTCCCATACCATCCCAGAAACACAATCATTCATAAAAATCACTTCTTGTATCCATATTCATTTACTAGCCTAGGATAAATAGTTCATTGTAAGTCATCTCAGGCCTTTTCGTTTATTTATTCACTGAGTGTGACTCGGAGATAGCCCTCTCCTGTTCTGGTAGGGCTAGCTACTAGGCTAAGTGTGGTTTGTGGTTACCCTGAATTTTTCCTTCTTTCAGCCTAAGGCGGATTTAGGTGCTAACATAGTGGTGACTCCACTGGGGAAGAAATCAATCCCCTTGCTTATTAATAATTCTAAGCTTCCGGATGATAAGTTTAGGATTTGATAGTCTGAGTAAAGTTGGTTGTGTCCTTTGATTTTTCTCAATAGCACGTTGGCTTCTAGAAGATACACCAGAGCTAATCCAGATCCCGACCCTCCACACATCTACTAAAATCCCAATTTGATTTCGAGAATTTGTCGTCAAGAAAGCTCTATATCGCCCATGCTCAAATCCCATTCATGCCCAGACATTTTTGAGTATATTGAAGAGCTAAATTTTGATTAGCAGTTTGAATTATCGTTGTTCGAAACCAAATCTGAAAGGGCGGTTGACTCTACTATCCACAATCCATAGTTTCATGTAGACTTGGAGACGGAAAGGGATAACCGGTCGATTGATAACTACATAGTAGCTCAGCTTCAAACTCAAATTGCTAGCCCCTTACAAACTACACACTCCTCCAACACCTCCAAGGACAAATCCACCAAGAGTGATGGCTGCCCGTTTTGCACCTCTTGTTTTGCCTCAAGTTTTAGATGATATGCCCGTTGATTACCAAAGCAAAATCCCATTTTTTGATGGCACTCCTAATGGCATTACTGCTCAACAAGATGTGGATAGAATGGCAGACTTCTATGAACTTCATGAGATCAATGCAGAGAATGTGGCAATGAGACTTTTTGTACAGACATTTGTAGGTGAAGTTAGGAAATGGTTCTGAGGTTTGTCGGCTTCTCATATCGCTACCTTGGCTGACCTACAAAGACAATTTTTAAACCGCTGGGAAGTGAAAAATAATCCTCTTCAAATTATGGACAAATATGAGCAAATCAAAAGAAACGTTGGTGAGTCAGTCCAAGACTATTGCATTAGATTCAATACAGTTTATAATGAAATTCCAGATAATCTAAGGCCACCTATGGGACTAGCCATGTTGAAGTTCCCGGATGGTTTTGATGCTGACATGGCTTATCAATTGAGAGAAAGAGAACCAGCCACAATGGAGGACGTGCAGAAGATGGAAGTCAGCGTTGAAGCAAATCTACTGACCAAGAGAGCTAGAGCAAAGGCAGAGAAGAAGGTCACTACAAAGGAAGAATCTTCCTCGGTAGATCAGCTACTTCGAAAGGTAGAGAAGATGCTTGAAAGAGTGAAACTTGACAAACAGGAGCCACAAGTTAGAAATCCTAACTTTCGTGGGCAGAAACAACCACAGTATAGAATAAGACAGAGAGATCAGTGAGCCAAGAGCAGACTGCACAACAGCGAGTACAGACACCTTTGCAACAAAATTTCTTGCATGGACAGGAATCAGATGAGGACGGGAATGTAATAGGCAAAGAAAATCACCTCTTTACTCTTGACGATTTGCATATTTATCTCACTGAGGATGAAGAGTATGCAGAGAGTTTAGCTGCACACAAAGACGTATATTTCATTCTAGCAAATGACACCGTCTTGGAGGAAGAATCAGATGAATACCAAAGAGGCTATATGAATGCTTTGTTCGCCCAACAACATCGATACTCACTTAGAAACAGAGATGTGCCGGTCAGACCCATTCAGAAAAGGAAGGATGTTGAAGCGTCAAAGAATGATTCAGCAGTTACACAAAGGAAAGGAAAGGAGGCAGTTGATCCAGAGAGCAGCAAATCACCATCATCAGAACAATCACATCAGCAAGTTGCATCAAAATAAAAGGAGAGGAAAGAAATTCCAATCAAAGAGGTAGAAAAGATTCCCGCTTTCAATTTAGAGAATGAGATTGCTAAATTGAAGATACCCATCCCGTTGACTAAAATATTGAAGAACAACAGTTATAAAGCACAAGTATCTAAAATGTTGAATTTGGACCCAATGTCCGACATGGTGAATGTTGAAGATGATCAACCTGAAATGATTTTTGGGCCAGCATCAAATGGTGAGTCTCCTGATAGTGATGTGCCACCTTTTTACATCAGTTTAAGGTTGGATGATTTTATGTTACATAACACCATGTTTGATTTTGGAGCTTCTCATAATCTCATGCCCAAGGAAATCATGGATAAGCTTGGTATGGACATCACCTGGCAATATCATGATCTCTATTCGTTTGATTCCAGCAGAGTAAGATATATAGGTCTCATCAAAGACTTGGTGGTGAGTTTGGATCAGCTCCCAATGAAGAATGTTTTAATGGATGTTGTGGTAGCAGACATTCCTCCAAGGTTTGGCATGCTTCCTTCCAGGTCTTGGGTAGAAAAACTGAAAGGGACACTACAACTAGATTTCTCCTATGCTACAATTCCAGTGTTTGGACAAATGAGAAAATTGTATCGGGAACAAAAAATGAAATACATGATCACAAGCAAGGAGAAACCTATAAATCATCCAATTAACTATGTACATACATATTTAGAGTCTTTTGTTTTGTATTCAGATAGTTTAAATGATATAGATAGTCAGTTAGTAGAAGAAGATGATATTCCGAAAATAACAGAAAATTTCATAGAAGTTTTGAAGAAAGAATAACAAGAACAACATAACACCATTGGGCAATCAGATGAACATAATGGACAGCAAGCAGACAAGGCACAACAAACAGATTTCCAACACTTGCAAGAGGAGGAAGAAGGTTTGTGGACCATCGATTTTGATGGAGCAGTCCTTTCTCCGCCCTAAACAAAGTCCCTAGTAACGTGCGAGTATGCTCTTACAAGTTGGCTTTTGAGTGTTCAAATAATGAAGCTGAATATGAAGCTCTGATTGCTAGCCTAAAGATTCTAATAAAGCTGAATGCTAAGAGGATTTCAGTATATGGCGACTCCGAATTGGTTATCAAGCAGGTCAGAGGCAAATACCAAGCAAAGCATCCTAGGATGCGGGCTTACCATAATGCAGTCCTAGACATTTTAAAATTATTTTCAGAATACACCTTGACATGTGTGCCTCGTATACAAAATAGTATTGCTGATGCTCTTGCCAAGGCAGCAAGTAGTTTGAAGATCCTAATGAACTCTAGCAACAAATTTGAAATCCATGTCAAGCATCATCCAACTATTCCAGACAATTAGAGATATTGGCAAGTATTCCAAGATGATAAGGAGATTGATGATTTTCTGCAAAACAAAGGCAAGTTCAAAGAGACCTCAATTGATGAAGAAAATGATGATGGTAAAGGTAATGGTACATATGAGGTGCAGACCAATGAAATGGACATGTTGTAGCTGAAGAATAACGTTATTCCCAAAGGCTTGATACCTCTAGAAGAACTCTTTGATCAAGATGATGTAGCCCGCAAGCCAACAGAGAAGAGTGTGGAAGAGGTCAATATCGGGATAGCTGCAAATCCTAAATTGGTAAAAATTTCCAAAGCATTGCCGCCAAAGATCAAGGACAAATATATCGGTTTGATGTCTTCATTTGTAGATGTGTTTGCTTGGGACTATTCCGACTTAAAGACATATGACACCAATATAATTCAGCACACTATACGCATCAAGCCCAATCAAAAACCATTCAGACAGAAGTTGAGAAGGATAAATCCAAAGTTTCTGCCATATATTGAAAAGGAGATCAACAGGTTGTACAAATCGGGGATCATTGTGCCAATTAGATTTTCGGATTGGATTTCTAACTTGGTGCCCGTAAGGAAGAAGACAGGTGAGATTCGCTTATGCATTGATTTCAGAAATCTCAACAAAGTTTCATTGAAGGAAAACTATCCACTGCCCAAAATGGACCATATACTTCAGCGAGTAGTGGGAACATCTCGTATGTCACTGCTTGATGGTTATTCTGGATATAACCAAGTTTCTTTCCATGAAGATGACCGATACAAGACAACGTTCACCACTCCATGGGGAACCTTTCATTACGCTAAAATGCCTTTCAGTTTGAAGAATGCAGGTGCCACATTTTAGAGTGCAATGGACTTGGCTTTTGCAAATGAGAAGGATGTCTTTTTTGTAGTTTATTTGGATGATTTGATGGTGTTTTCCAAATTTTATGACGAGCACATGTCCCATCTTAAAGTTGTCTTCCTAAAGCGTAGAAAATATGGCTTGTCACTGAATCCAAAGAAGAGCTTGTTCGCCATGGAAGAAGGCAAACTACTCAGGCACATTATCTCAAAAGATGGCATTCGTATTGACCCAACACGTGTGCAAGCAATTCAGCAAATCGATATGCACCGGAATAAAAAAGTGATACAATCGTTCAATGGTAAGATGAATTTCCTACAGCTTTGTACCCAATCTTGCTGAGCACCTAAGAGAGATGAAAAACATGCTTAAGAAGGACAGCCAAGTGAAATGGATGGAGGAGGCTATAAAATCTTTCAATTTGGTCAAAATTGGCTCTTTCCTCAGTTCCAGTTCTAGTCAGCCCAGACTACACTCAGGATTTCATATTGTTTTCATTTGCTTCGGAGCATACTATGGCCGCGGTGTTATTGTAGAAAAGAGATGATCATGAAAGACCCATTGCATTTTTCAGCAAAGCTATAAGAGATGCAGCCTTAAAGTACAACATCATTGAGAAGCAAGCCCTTGCACTTGTGAAGGCATTGAAAGATTTCTGGGTGTATATTCTACATTCTCACATTCTGGCCTATGTTCCTAATGCTAGTGTAAAAGATGTTTTAGTGCAGACCGATCTGGAAGGAAGAAGAGGAAAGTGGATTGCAGCCTTGCTGGAATATGATGTGGAAATAAAGCCCACAAAGTTGGTGAAAGTATTGGGATTGGTGAAGCTAATGGCTGAATCAAACTTGCATGCCTTGGACATAAATTTGATCGCTGCTATGTCCGATGAGAATGAGGAAGAATCGTCAATTCAGGTATCTAAAATGTTTTCTCTTTCTCCATGGTATTCAGATATCATATATGTGCTCAAAAAATTTTCACAACCGCCCGGCATGACTAGAAACAAAGCGAGAACACTCAAGTTGAAGGTTTCCAAGTTTTGCATTCTTAATTCTACACTATATTGGAAATATCCCAGTGGCGTCTTGTTAAATTGTTTGGTGGAAAGGGAAGTGAAGAAAGTCATGGAGGACTGCCACCAAGGAGACTGTGGTGGTCACCTTTTTTGGAAGTCAACAACAAACAAAATTTTGAGAGCAGGGTACTATTGGCCGACATTGTTTGCTGATGTATATAAGATGGCCAGGTGCTATCATAAGTGTTAGACTTTTGAAGGAAAGTGGAAGTTACAACCTCTACCACTCAAACCCATAGAGGTGAGTGCCCCTTTCCAGCAATGGGGATTGGATTTCATTGGTGAAATTCATCCCGCTTCTTTCGGACAGCATAGATGGATCCTCACAACCATAGATTATTTCACGAAATGGATTGAGGAAATTCCCACCAGACAAGCTATAGATGTGGTAATCATTTCATTCCTTGAAAATAACATCTTGTCTCGTTTTGGTTGTCCGAATAAGTTAATCACTGATAATGCAACAACTTTCAAATAAAAAAGGATGGTAGAGTTTTGTCATAAATATCACATCATTTTGGGTCACTCAACTGCCTATCATCCACAAGGCAATGGATTGGTGGAATCTTCGAACAAATCATTGGTCAACATCATCAAGAAGCTGCTGGAAATATATAAGAAGAGCTGGCATAAGAGGTTCGTAAATGTGCTTTGGGTGGATCGGGACAGTCAGAAGAAATCCATAGGTACATTACCATTTAAGCTTGTCTATGGAGTTGATATAGTAATTCCTACCTCTCTCGCTGCCCCGGTAGTCAAACTTCTTCAGGAGGCTGATAGTGAAGAAGATCCCATGTAGAGAAGGTTGAATCAAATGGTCCACTTGCAATAGACCAAAGAAGAAGTTTTCAAGAACACATCCAAATTGCAGGAGAAAATCGAGAAAATTTATGACAGAAAGGGAAAGGTGGATAAATTTCAGATGGATGATGTGGTGCTGAAGTGGGATGCAAGGAATGAGGAGAAAAGCAAGCACGGTAAGTTCTAGAACCTCTGGAAAGGTCCTTTCAAGATTGCATCATATCGGGGGTAGAATGTCTTTCTTCTGAAGGAAATGAATGGGGAAGATTGTCCAGGAGGGCCGATCAATGGTCGGCTGCTCAAGTAGTACCATTTCTAAGTTATTAACGCTATTTACACTATCACTGTAAATACCATTTTATTTCCGTTTTGTTAGAGTTGGTCAAGTTAGCCTTTAAGTCATTTGAATGTCAAGTTTGAGTCAGTTTTTTGGTCATTTCTGTTTCATAAATGAGTCAGAGTCCTGTATTATTTGTCGAAATGACGACTCCATAGCCCAATGGACGAAGGCACTGTCTAGATATTCCAGAGATCTGTTGTTCTTGGCACCTCCAAGGAGCTACCATCCCCCATTGGAGCCAATGTTAGAGTCGGTCTGGTCAGTCCTCCGTTAGAGATCAAAACTCTTTATGCATTTCATTTTTAGGTGTCCCGCTCCATTCACCCAGCTGCATTTCGCTAGGGGCATGCCATAATCTGACGGAGAAGGTCATGCTAGTCATTCCCCCTCATGTCTGGCTCCTGTTGGCTTAGGTCTTTTGTCAATAGTCATCAAAGTCCATGACAGTCATGGTCTGGTCCTTTAAAGGACAAAAGTCATTTTCGATGTCTAGGTCTAGGGATTCATCAATTTGGTCTTTGAACATGTCCAGTAAAGCCATGCAAGCCAAAGTGAGGTCCTTACACAGTTATGATTCAGAGAGCTTCATCGTCATGTGGATAGACTTCGACTCTTCTTCAAAACTCTATTGTGAAGAAAAGTCAAACAGTGTCATTTATGACAAAATTTTCAAAAAAGTCGTCAGTTGATTTCTTCAGATGCAGTCATGGTTTCTGTGGCCAAATGTCCTGTCATGCAATCCCTGCAAAGAGTGCCAAAAATTTCATCATTTGAGCTAAGATTTCAAAGGGAAAGTGAAAGTAAGTGTGTTTTAAAGTCAGTGAAAAAGTGTCAAAACATAACATTAGAAAAATGGGTTTTTGAGGAGGCAAAAATTTAACCCATCACTTCCAAAGCTATATATGCAAGTTTTTATCAAAATCAAAGGCATTGTGGTAATCCAAGCCTTGGAGAAATGTCGAAAAGGGTGTGAGTGTGCATCGTGAGTGTTTGAGTGAGTTGGAGGTGGTTTTAAGGAGTGCGGCGCACATACTTGGGGGTGTGGTGCACACACAGGTGACGACACACACAGAGCTTGTCGCAGTTCAAACTTTCCACAGGCGCGACGCATACCCAGGGCGCGGCGCACACAAACCAAGGGCCGAAACAAGGCCAAATCACCTCCAAATTTTTGTGAAGCCCACCAAATTGAAAGGTAGGCCCTTTGACATCTTTTGTTCATCAAGTTTTATACATGATATGGTGGTCTATAGAGATGTTTAAATGCAACCAAATTCATAAAATCAACCATAAGAAATCACCAAAACCATGATGGCTAGGGTTGCTAAAGTGAGTTGTTAGTGCCAAGGTTCCATTCCATCCATCATTTTCCCCTCACTTACCATTTTTCCTATCCTCCTTTTCTCATTTTTCCTAATATCCTTGCCCTAAATTACTACCAAACCCTCTCCCCTATCCCTCCATTGTTTGGTCAAAATGACACCCCAAACCCTACCTTATTAAAACCCCAAACCCTACCCTATCAAAATACCCAAACTCCTCCCATATCCCTAAACAAATTTCTCCCTATAACCCCTATTCCCATTACATTACTCCCTTCCTAATACTCCCTATTTCATTTTTCCCCTTGGTGACAGATATCACAAAGGCACCTAGCCTCACACCATCATCAAAGGGCAGCCTAGGTACAGTACACACAATAGTCATGACATCAAAGAATTCGTCGGAGTATGAGATGGATACACAAAGTGACTCATCCTCAGAAGAGCAGGCTCCCAGGGGACATCACAAGAGTGGAAAACATGTCAGGGATGAGCCCACTACCCTCATTGAATTACAAGCATGCCCTCTTACCATGTCATGTTTCTAGCACCTAGCATGTTTTGAATTTTGTCAAAGGGTGGCAAATGTTAGAGTTCATCATGAGTTGGCCCGTCTATTTGTGCTTCATCTACATGGAGGCCAGTCTATCTTGGTCGGGGTCACTTTCACATTGACACCTAAAACTATATCAGTGGCAACAGGTATACCAAATGTTGGAGAACAGTGGCATAAGAAGAAGAAAGTGGATAGGAAACACTATGAGCCTTACATCAAGGCCAGATCCTTGAGTCAGCTCACAAGAGTATTTCCCTTCAGATACTTGAAATATGAGTATGATCCACTCATGAGATTGATCATGAAATACTTCAGCTGTGAGGGGAGGTTCTCTCGACTATATTCCTATCACATCCAGTTGCTCATGCACTTCACCAGGGTGAGGATAATGAACCTCTCATTTTTCATATGAAGGAACATAGAGAGGATGAACACCTTCATGCTGCATAAGACCCCTCAGCAGCAGCTTAATAGTGTGTATCACTTTGCTCTTATCCG
The DNA here is from genome assembly GCA_000404065.3 of Pinus taeda. Classification (NCBI taxonomy): domain Eukaryota; kingdom Viridiplantae; phylum Streptophyta; class Pinopsida; order Pinales; family Pinaceae; genus Pinus; species Pinus taeda. Next base: position 19,360 of record APFE031682183.1, on the reverse strand, counting down.
GATTTTGGTGGATCATCAGTTGGGATTGCAGGGCATTGCTTGGGAGGACTTCATCTCCCATGACTTCTTCAGCACATCACACATACTATCAGAGCCAAAGCATGAGATAGGTGGTCCTTCTCATCAGTATGAGCACCACGAGACCACGACTATGCCAGTATTCATGACATATCAGAGAGGCAGTAGGCACTTGTTTGCAGCAGCAAAGCGAGTGTTATCTCCACCCGGGATGGAAGGGGCCTCGCTTCCAGCATTGACTACACAGGTACAGGATAAGGGCAAGAGGCCCATGCATGATGAGGGGCCATCAGGTGAATAGGAGGCCGATTTCATCCTCATTTAGTATGATGATGCAGAGGTGGAGAATGCCCGGCTTAGGATGACTATTCAGGAACAGAACACGGAGATCCAAGACTTATCGCTCAATGTGGAGAGGGCTAGATGGATCATCAAATATCTAGAGCAGAGGAACAAGTAGCTTGAGGACTAGCATGTGATCATGGAGCTGTAAAGCATCCATGAAAATCGACAAGCTGCCCAGCAAAGAAGGATCGAGCTCACTACCTTGGAGCAAGAGATCAACAATGACCGTGAGTCCTAGCTAGAGCAGATCAACATACACCTTGAGAAACTGCTGGAGAAGGCCGATACAGACAAAATCATACTAAGGAGGATGGTTTATCATTACAGGGCACAAAACATGAGTGCAAAGGCCCGGATAAGGAGCTTGAAGGCCAAATTGAGCAAAGAAACAAAAGAGGAAAAAGAGGAAAAAGAGCAAGATCAGCTTCAAATCTTGGCTGAAGCTTTTGTGGCCTAGCATAGTGCCTCTTAGAGAACCTCTAGCCCAAATTTCAAGAAATTTGGGACAATTTTGGTCACATGGAAATTTTTGGTCACAAACACAGGTTTTTTCTCCCTGTGCGCCGCGCCACTGGCACGGCGCATAGGATTGGGAGCTCCAAATGACAAATGGCTTGCATTTTTGGATTCAACATGAAAAATCATGACTACTGGCACTCGAGCAAGAAATTTGGGCATGATTTGAGTCTCCAGGAGGGCAAGAACACCCAAAAAATGGCCTCTCTGCCCCTATTTTGACACACAGGAAGTAGTCTTGGGAGAATGAAGATTTGGAGGGGAAAATGAGCTCCAAATCTAAAAATTCCACTTGGGTTGGAAATTAGACAGGATAGGATTTCCAACAAGCACACTTGGGCACATTTTGGACTCCTGCAAGTGCCTCAAAACTGGCCCCAAAGTGGCGCAGCGCATATAGGAAAAAAGGCCAATTTCACCTCTGTTTCGCGAAATTTCGATTCGCGACTTCTCCAAATTGGGCCCGCTCATTTACACTTCACTTTTTCAGCACATAAGGTGGCATTTAAAGTATTTTTACTCCAGATAGGCTTCTATCCAAGTGGCAAAGGAAGGCAAACAACCACCCCAAGCCATTTGTCATGTTTGTAACGCTGCATTTGTAGCTAATGGTTGGCTTTCCACCTCCATTTTGTAATAATTCGAGTAACTCCCCAACCCTTGGGCGTTCTATCTCTTCATGGTACATTCTATATATTGTATGAAAACTATTTGCAAAGGGTTGGTTGGCTTGTAACTTTTGGGAGACTGTCGGAAAGAAACTCTGTTTCTTCATTGTATATTTTTACAGAGGATTAATGAAAGGCAGTGGCTCTGTTTGATGAGATTCATGTGGTTGTGAGTGTAGCAAATGTGTCTCTTATGTTTCATATGTATCTTGTTATGTTTCATAGTTCATTTCATATTCATTTCCAGTGAAATTTTCTAAGTTAGATAAGGTAGAATTCAATTTTATTGCTATGCATGTGGGAAAATTTCATGTCAGTGTTCTTCTTCTGTTGAAAAGGATTCTTGTTGCCCATGGCCTTTTCATCCTCCTAAGCAATCTCTCCATTCTGCGTTGCTTCAAACTAAATTGCTGGACTCTCCGCCTATCTTGCCTCACGAAGTAATCTGTGCCTTTGTATTAAGTTCTCTGTTCATTGCGGTCCATTAGTCCCATACCATCCCAGAAACACAGTCATTCATAAAAATCATTTCTTGTATCCATATTCACTTACTAGCCTAAGATCAATACTTCATTGTAAGTCATCTCAGACCTTTTCATTCATCTATTCACTGAGCATGACTCGGAGAGAGCCCTCTCCTGTTTTGGTAGGGCTAGCTACCAGACTGAGCGTGGTTTGTGGTTACCCTGAATTTTGCCTTCCTTCAGCCTAAGGCGGATTTAGGTGCTAACAGACGGGTCTCGTCCAACCGCTCTAGGTAAAGAAGACATTCTTCTACCGAAGTAGTGTTCGGGAGAAATTATGTGGCTAGTTTAAGCGAAGGGATCTCACACTCAATCGGAAGGGTAGCCTCCATACCATAAACCAATTGGAACAGGGTGAACTTCGTGGCATCCTTCATGGACGTTCGGTAGGCCCATAAGGTAGAAAAGAACATCAGATTCCCGTTGGACTTGTGCATGCCAATGGTGCGTTGAAGCATCATGACCAAAACTTTGTTGATAGCTTATACTTGGCCATTAGCTTGAGGATAGTATGATGTTGAACTATCATGCTGCAAGCCTAGCTGGGTTGTTAACTTATTCATCATATGATTACGGAAATGAGAATCGTGATCAGTGAAAATTTCTTGAGGGAATCTGAAACGTGAAATGACATGATTAAATAAAAATTGCGCCATTGTCTTACCGTCATTAAATAGCGTAGGCATCACCTCAGCCCATTTCGTGAAATAATCAATGACAACGGTGATAGTCTCGATAATCGCTTCATCAGAAGGAAAGACTTCCTGTAAGGGATCCGAAGAAGCACCATCTCCAAGCTAAGGGGATTGGACGTATGAGTCGAGAGCCTTACACAATGGAGAAGGTTCAGGAAATGAAGCTGATGTAGAAACAATTTCGACGTAGTTGAGCTCGGTATGACTCAACAACATGACATCACCCAAATATTCTACTCGATCAGTGGGAGGAAGAATCCAAGGATCAGAATGAACATAAATCATATTGATGGGAGTGATTTTGGGAGGTGGGAGTGAAAAAAAACCCATGAGGGCAGGATCTTTAAAAAGTCCAGCACCCACACTGTCATACGGAATGGAGGCATGCTGCACAAAAGGCACTTTGCCATCGGAAGAAGAGGAAGCGAAGAAGGACAACTGGTCTACCTTGACAATCTTCCCTTGATGGGGAAAACAAAGGACATGAAATAGAGATGAAGCCACGGCCTGGATGGCATAGGTCCAACTTCATCCTAAGAGGAGGTTATAAGTCAAATTGGCATCAACAACTTCGACCTCAACTTCAACCATCTTCCCTTCTAGAGTAATAGGTAGATGTGGGAGTATACCATAAGGACGGGACCATCGAAGGCTTCCAAGGTATTGGCAGACTGGCTCAGGGTTGGAGAATTGATAACCTTCCAACAAGAAACAAACATGATGCAAGTAGAAGCGCCTTCATCAATAACAGTACGGTGAATAGTCTTAGTATTGATGATGACTTGAATAAGGAAGGCTATTTGGAGGTAGTCTCGGTACATGATTTTCCAGGTCAAAAGTGATCAAATCCAAGTCAGACGGGTCAATGCCACTGATAGCTGATAGCAATGACTTCCTCTAGGAGGGATAGCTCTGGAGGACCTCTAACGTGGACATAGCTGAAGGAGCTTGGGCTAAGTCCTCAATGATGCTATAATTCTAGGCAGCACGAGCATTAGGGTTGTAAGAAGACTTCCGGAGCACTCCTTTAGGAGGACGTCAAATGACCGACTCAGTACTAAGTCGCTCGATATGGAGCAGACTCGAATTGGACGGAGGAGCACTAGAGGGGACCTCAGTTTCCTTCCCGGCAAGCGAAGGATACTCTTTTGATGATGTACTGATATGGATGGGAATTGTCGCAGCCATAAAAACTTGAGAGCCAAAGGGGGAAGAGGATTGAGATGGATCAACCACCATTTGAGTCTGTTGTGAGGGAAAAGGCTCTTTGAGCACAACAGGAGTCCAAGGGGTACCTTTTAACAAACGACTAAATTTAGATTGCCTTAGGCAGTCTTTAGTACAATGATCCTCGTCACAAATAAGACAAGGATACTTAGGTTTGCGCTTGGCACCCTCCTCAGCCGAAGGCTTAGGGGGATCCTGCTTAGGTTGATCGGCTTTATTTTTTCCTTTTCCCTTCTTCTTACCTTTCGAGGTTTTGTCTGCTGTGGTGGACTGAACGATGTTAACCTCGGAAGTTTTACCAAAATTGGATGAAGCCTAAGAAGCATTTTCATTTGGAGCATTAGATTTTTGCTTCGCAGGGTTGGCAGAAGCTTTTCTAGAGGACGCGTTAACAGAACTGATGACACCATCAACAGATGGGGTTGATGCAGCTTGGGAAGTTTTAGGTCATGGAGCATTTGGCAAATAATCATATAGCGTACCAGACTGGGAGTAAACCAAGTCAAGGTACTGAGCACACATAATGGCCTTCTCTTCAGTTACACATGCCCCCATAACAATGTCCTGGCCTATCAGACCGACAAACAAAGTTGTAAACTAGTCAGTCAGAAGCTGGTCGAGAATCCAGAACTTAATTAAATGACCACGCCGCTTTCACTCATGGATTTGATCAGAGATACACGTAGTCGTGTTCTGTTTCAAAGATGTCAAGAGGTGTGTGCCTGTTTCATATCGAATTGACAATTGAAAATGAGTTAAAGATGCCATTGCAAGCGAGTTAAAGCCTTGAAACGTTTCGCGAGCCAACTCAATATACCATTTGGCAGCAGAGCCAGTGAGAGTCTGCTGGAATAGGCAGAGCTGGATTGAATCATCAAGCCATGAATTTGATGAACACTATAGGTGATAGGTCATGACATGAGCTTGGGGATATTCTCCAGCTTTACCATCAAATTTGGGACAATCAACGGGAATCTTAGTCGAAACCAGTGGTCAATACGGATTATGAAGGATAGGATCATTGGTCAGTTTGGAGACATCCGATAATTCCAATATTGCCAAAAAGGGTAATTGAGGGTTGAAGGACATTTGAGGCCGCAGGTAAGAAATAAAACCAGAGTTCCATCCAGTTCCCAGTTGCCCCCATTGATTTTTTCCAGATGGATTTGGCCTGTAAGGGTTTTGTCTGTAGGGATTTTGTCCATAGGGGTTATAGCTGTAACTAGATGGCTAACCCTAGATTTGACCCCCTGCATTTCACTGATTACCAACCTGACCCATAGGAGCAACATATGGTTGCTAAAAATTCTGATAAGGGTTAACCTGTGGTTGTTGATAATTTTGGTATGGGGCAAATTGAGTTTGCCCTTGGGGCTGCTGGAAACCGTAAGGTGGCTGGGCTCCAAACTGAGCCTAGGGGTTAGGCTATATTTGATGAGCAGGTTGGGTTTGGGGCCCAACTTGAGTTTGAAGACCGGATTAGGTCTGAAGACTAGACTGGGGCTGAAAACCGGGTGGAGCTTGAGAAGTAATGAGCGTTTGAGTGCCTAGTTGAGCAGGCCCAGATGGATGTCCTTGGGAGAACTAAGGCTGAGCCATCTAGCTAGAAGGTTGACCTGGTTGAGATTGAGGTTGATCCATTTGCCCAGAAGGTTGAGCTTGCTGGGTATTAGGTTGACCTTGCATGACTGGGGGTTGCCCTGATTGACCAGATGGTTGAGCAGACTAGACAATCGGTTGGCCTTGTTGGACCTGAGGTTGGCCAATTTGTCTAGAGGGTTAACTAAGCTAGACAGTGGGTTGGCCTTGGTGAATGTGATGCTAACCAACTTTCCTAGAAGGGTAGCCTTGCTGGATACCAGGTTGGACTTGTTGCATGTAAGGTTGTCTCGGATTACTAGAAGGTTTCCCTAAGTATGTGAAAGATGAACCTCTGAAGGCCAAAGGTTGTCCCTAGAAGGGGTGTCCTTGTGGGTCGACAGGTTGCCTCAGATAAGGTTGACCGTAATACGGCTATCCGTGAGGAGGCTGCCTGTATGATGATTGACCTTGATAGGGTGGTCCTTGAATACTTGAAGGTTATGTCCTTGTGGGTCGACAGGTTGCCTCAGATAAGGTTGACCGTAATACGGCTATCCGTGAGGAGGTTGCCTGTATGATGACTGACCTTGATAGGGTGGTCCTTGAATACTTGAAGGTTGTGCTTGGCCACCATGATAAGTGGTGGTACCCCAAGCAATAGATAACGGAACCGAGACCTCAACCGCAGGTTGAGGTGGCATAGGCCTGGGATGATAAATATGAGCTCCTCGAGAATCATAATAATGAAATGGATTCTGTGGATCTAGATTCTGAAGAGCTTGGAAATATTGATCATATGCCCCCCTACTAGAATGGAACCAGAAGAAGGTGGGGCACTCAAGGTAGGATTAACAACTCCAGATGCAGATGCCGATGGACCACTATTTAGAGGACCAGCTGAAGGTCTAGCAACAGTGGTCACAAATGAAGACGCAGTGACGACACTGACAACAGGGGCTGAAGAAGCCATACAAATGGTTGGGATAGTTAGAACCGATGTGACAGTCACATTGTGAATATGGGGTGTAAAAGGTTCTGAAGTCGGAGTGACGGTACGAGACCATATGGAAATCATAAGGGGAGATCTAGAACCCATGATATCAGCCAAAGCATTATAGCGTAAAGGCAACGTGATACCAAGAGAGTTGACATGGAAGGGTTAAGTTTATGTAGATATAGGGATTTCATCGTTTGCCATAAAGGCTTCTTCACCCGAGACGGGGTTCGTCTCATCCATGTTGGAGGAAGACATCAGGACCGAAACACCAGGAGGAGTAATGGGAAAGTCTTCTTTGGAAGGCTCCGAAATGGGGTTCCAATGAATATTGTAAGACTTTTCCTCTGGAGTGTGAGAGTTAAGCAGTTGGATACTCAGAATAACAGGAAGAGTATCACTAATGACTGGTACCTCAGAAGCGACAGTAGATGGAGATCCTTGGTCACTTGGAACGGGGGACGGGATCAGTGATTCCGCTAGGATGATTTAACTCAAAACCCTATGGAAAACTAACGAGTAAGGAAATTAACCCTACTCAAACTAAAATGCAAACAAGATTTAACAAAGTAAATGTGAACATGGCCGAATAAATTTTAAGACACAGGAACAGAACTTGACCTTTTCATCTTTAGAGAGTTGAGAAAAGGATGAAAATATGACTCTAGTTTCCTTCAAATATTTAATGAGCTTGAAAGGAAAAATGCTCAGATGGACCTTTTCTTTTAAGGAGTCCGAAAAGGAATGAAAGTGACTACTTTGGAGAACTAAGCAAAAGGTTTACCAAACAACCCGTAAAACTGCATATACACCTTGGCGATCATATGAAAACCAAGGACTTTTCGTACAGCAGTCAATCTTCCTGGATGCTGTGTTCGGTGCGTTACAATTTGCAAGGCAACAGACACAGCTTCCTAAGGATATAGGATGATAACCTAGTGGGGTCTCCCAACATATACTCAATGGTATTGGGAGTGCAAGTTCGTACTAGCAGCTACTGAGTCACAGAAAGAGGAATCACCCAACCTTAAGTGAAAGCAATAGTGACTAGGTTTAACAACGCCGGAGCATGTCTCTAGCCTAGACCTCTAAATAATGTGAATTATGTTCCAATGCATTGTTAGGTTCATTCAATTCATTTTAGAGTTGATCTTGAATTATGTTTCAATTTCCAGGCCTTACCGTATGCATATCAAACCTAGGATGCAACTAGAATGAGTAAAGCATCTTTTACTTCGATGAACACCTACTTACAGAAAGGTAGAGAGATCATTCCCAGACCAAGACAAAACCAAGATAAACAAATGCAATCACTAAGAGACACAATGCATAAACACATCAATTCCTACAGTGTATTGATATTACTAATGACAGATTCAAATTTTGCCTTCCAATTCCTCAAACATGAAAACTTGAAATGCAAATGTACTTTCACTTTTATATACTAAATGAATGCAATATTTTGATTTTGATAGCTTTGAATTCTAAAGAAACAAACAAGCAAGCGTGAACCGATTGAACCAAACAATTGTAATCTATGGTAGTGAAAAAAATCAAATCAATATCAAAATTTGTTCAATAATTAACACTAAGCATCAATCATCAAGAAACAAGCAATGGAAAAAACCAAGCAAACCAACAAGACAGCTGCGGATGAGCCTTGGACAGACAAGTAACCAAGCCAAATAATCCAAAACTTGAAAAGCTAGGCCACAAAGTCAAAAACGCAAGATTCACTCAATGAAGCCAAAAAGTAAGCACCTTAACCAGAAGAAATTAAAACAAACTAATAGGCAAGAGAAAGACAGTAAGGGATTAACCAGACTGGAAAAATTAGGAGCTAGAATTCAAAAAACAATTCTACAAGAGTCATCGCAGGAGTAACACTAGCAACTAGGGACGATCAACCAATAGCCATAGCAACAAAGCGACGTCATTGTGATAGTACACATCTCTTAAGTTATGGGCCAGTTTTAGGATTCATTGCAACTGTACGACAGGATTCAGTGATGCACAGACTTTTAAAACAGAGACAAGGCGATGTCAGCATGGCTGTTTAGCTTTTTCCAGTGATGACCTTAAAAACATTGAAAGATGAATGAAAACTCCCAAACAAAGACTAGTCTATCCCTATAGACAATAAAGGGATTTCCCATATTGACCCAGGTAACCCAAATGACTGATGGTTCAAATCCAAAATTCAAGAGACACTAACTCAAAATCAAGCAAAAGAAAGCAAGAGAAACAACATAGAAGATCCCCAACGGAGTCGCCAACTGTGATGCAGGAAAGTGTTCTCTCTGTGAACAAAGGCAACCCCTCTAGCCCTAGGGTGGATCTAGTCACATCAAAGACAAAACAACAATTAACTCCCTTTAGATAGTCATTGTTGGAGGCCTACCTCAAACCGGTGGCTGATGAAGTTCCGTTGCGCTGCTATAGCTTCCATTTCCTTCTCCTTAACGAGAAATCAACCTGAAACACCACAAGAAAAACAACAGAGCACGTGACCGAGAACAACAATGATCTATTTACTCATAAAGTCAAGAAATCATGAGCTATCAAGTAAATTACATACAAGACATAGGAAATCATCATTGTATTAATAATAAATCAAGAGCAAAGCTTACAACCAAGTCTTGACGTCGCAAGCCTTCTTGGAGGGTCTAGCTAGCATGTTTCTCCAAGCATTCACTCTTCTAGGATGGGTCTCCCAACATACAATATCTCTCTCACTCATAAGCTTTAATACAAAGTTAAGGGAACTCCACAACCTCTCACAAGCTATTAACAATCCCACACTTGTCATAGTCACACTAGCTATCTATCAAACTCAAAAGCACTAGCAGCACTGCCCAACCAAAAGAACTAACAGATCATAGCAAAGGTGAGTGATTTTATAGGTGGAGTCTCCATGAAATGAGGGAGGAGAAGCTCATCCTAAAGGATGGTAGCACAAAAGACGGAACTACCATTCCAGAGGGGGAAGGGCAACCCAAACTGACCCAACAACTAGGTCTAGAGACATCCAAAAGGCCGACTGTTGGAAGAAATTTGCCCAATCTGGATCATTGCTAGCCATAAACTAAGTCTCCGCAATGGCATCGTTAGTAGGCAATGCACACAAACCCAACATCGCTACATATAGCTCATAACCTCGCGTTGGGTCTAGAAATACTACTGTCATAGGAAATAGATGTGCACCTATGATAGAGTCATGATGAGACCGTTTATGACATGGGATCGTCACGTATATTAAGGGTTTACTCGTGACGAGGTAGAAACTTAGGGAATGAGGGTCAATTTGCAACATTAAAGGGAATTTGCTTAATCTTTTTATATCAGTGGGAAGATATGACCATGTTTATTTGACACATGACACAGTAGAGGGACTGAGACGAGGACATTGTCAAATTACTGTGTAACAGTTATCCAAGGCTGAGAATAACTATTCCACCACCGAGCGCAAAGGACTAGCCATGGCATACGCACTCCAGAAGTTTAGACACTACTTGCTGGGTGGAAATTTTAAGATGTATATGGATCATTCTGTGTTGAAGTACCTAGTTAATAAGCCTGTGTTGGGGGGGAGAATATGTAGGTGGTTGTTATTGTTTTAGGAGTATGATTTTGAAGTTATTGTGAAGCTTGGACGATTGAACGCGAGACTAGACTATCTGTTGTGCATCGAAACAGGGGAGGAGCCCACTAATTTGGAGGATGGATTGCCTAATGCACAACTCTTTGCAGTGCACATCGCAGATGGTCACTTTGAAGACATCATACACTTCCTAATGACAGGAACTGCCCAAGAAGGCTACACCGTCTAGCAGAAAAAGGAGTTAATGGTGAGTGCAACAAAGTTTTCTGTCATTGTTGGAAATATGTATAAAATGGGGTATGATGAAGTATTACGATGATATGTACCGGAGTTTGAAAGGAGCAGTATCCTTGTAGATGCTCATGGGGGTGCCACGGGAGGCTATTATGCAGGAAGAATGAGTGCGTAGAAGATTCTACACATAGGATTGTGGTGGCCAACCCTCCATCAGGATTCCAAAGCCTACTGTAGGGTGTGTGACGTATGTCAAAGGATTGGCAGACCATATCAAATAGATGAGCTGCCCCTGAACCCACAAATGATGTTACAACCTTTTGAGAAATGGGCAATAAATTTTGTGGGACCCATTCAGCCCCAAGGAAAGAAGATGGGAGCATGATACATTATCACTGTGACTGAGTATTTGACTCGATGGGCGGAGGTACAGTCGGTGAAGGATTGCACAGGTGAAACCACTGCGAAGTTTCTCTTTGAGTATATACTAACGTAATTTGGGTGTCCAAAGGTTTTGATGAATGATTGCAGTATGCACTTTCTGAATGAAACTATCAGCGCGCTGACGAAAGAATTTCAGGTGTATCACTAGAAAAGCATGCCTTATCACCCACAGGCAATGGGATGGTGGAAGCATTCAATAAGGTACTGGAGAACACGTTGACCAAGGTTTGCAATGCTCAATGAAATGATTGGGACTTGTGCATACTCGCAGTACTATGGACCTATCGAATGACATGCAAAAAGTTGATTGGGTAGACACCCTTTAGGCTTGTATATGGTGTTGAAGCAGTGATGCCCATGGAATACATTGTGCCTAGTCTATGCATAGTGGCACACACGGGTATGACAGATTGCGAAGCCCTAGAAGAGAGGCTCACACAGATTGCTTAGCTTGAGGAAGAAATATTTCTGGCTGGATTTCACCAACAAGTCCAAAAGCAACGTGGAAAAACATGGCATGATTGACACATTAAACTGCACACCTTTAAGGTAAATGAACTAGTTTTGTTATGTGACAACAAGTTTGATAAAGTTTTAAGGAAATTTAGAATGCACTAGCTAGGGCCCTATGTCATTGAGGAGATTACTGATGGTGGAGCAGTTCAGTTGGTTAAATTGAATGAAGATCCCTTCCCAGTCAAGGTGTATGGTAACTGATTGAAGCCATACACCGGTGATCTGACCAGGTGACTATATGAATATAGAATAGGCTTAGCACTCCAGGAAGCTAAAAGGAGGCATGGGACTATAAAATACACTACTCGGGTTGGGGAACTGCGTGATTGGAGGATTGTGTGGAACAAGGGGATGTCACGGGGTTTGCGACAGTGTGAAGTGAGTTGTGCTACCCAGGAAGAAATCACACAGGTTAGTCGGAAAGTGACTGTTAAAGTCACTGTTCATGATTTGATGATAAGAATGTAATCAAATGGAGTGGGAAACCAACATTTAAGACAAAATTTATGGGTAAGATCCTTGGAATCTACCACCAATTGAACATTAATGAACTGAATGTGGGGGGAATGATCGGATTTGAATTCAAAATGGCCTATAAATTATAGGTGGAGGCCCAACGAAAAACACTTGGCATTTTGAACATTGAGTTGGTGAATATCAAATGTGCATGATCCATGTATTCTTCGAAGAATTGATTGATTACCGAGTTTTTAATCGATTTCTAGAGTCCAACTGCAATTTCATCCATGATTTTACCCCAGTATTCGAAGCTATGGATGCCGAAGCAGTGACATCCTAGGGGGCTATGATGGAGGTTGTTATGGAGGTAGAAGGTGCTGCTCTAGAGGTTGCAAAGGTACTAGCTAAAGTCCCCAAGTCACCAAAAACACCTAGACCACAACCTACCCTGATCAAAGAGAGTGTGAAGGATAAGAAGGGAAATTAGGTTGGGATACCGATGTGCGCGTCGCCTAGAAGAAACCCATAGAAAGACAAGCCCACTACACAGGAAAAGGGAAAAACCATTAACTTGGAGTGAGAGGAGGAAGACATTGAGGACATCCTAATGGATGATGAGGATTTGGGGATGGAAGTGGAGGACGTTGAAGTCAAGGGTTCTGACCCTATCATCAAATTTCCCGAAAATGCTCCTCTGCGCAAACGCAAGACCAAGGTGCCAAAGGACATTGAAGAAAGAAAGGTCACCCTGCACATACCTTTGCTGCTGAACAATATTTTCTTTGAAGGACCACGCTTGGGGTGGGTTCCAATGTTGAAACTGGAAGATTGGGACTTAGATGACAATGAGAAGTTCCCGCACTTGGTGACAGAACATCTAATGCACCACGTTGTTCACACAACCATTGAGATGACTGCATTGGATCCATAGAAGTGGCTCAGGGGTGTAGACAAGGTAGGTATGCTCAACCTACTATAGGTGTCGCACTACAATCGCACACCCATTACAGTATTGGTCATCAAGCAACTACTATGCTTGGTGCACGATGGGTGTCTGTGGCTGGAGGAGCTGATACCCATCACCGACAGGTTGATCCATAGGATCATGTGGCTGCCCTATACATGGGAAATTCATCCATGATGTTTGGCAGAAAAGGTGGCGAGTAGGCCCTCGCAGAGGCCATGAAGGATAAATTCGAACTCGTGAAGAAGTCACGCGACTATTCTATCTCGAGTATCTGTGACCTTGTGGTTAAGGTGGCCACATAGATCTTGGCAGGAAACGTTATGCAGAAGTGTTGCGTAGATGAAGTATTGGCACTAGTCATTGCTTTAGCAGCCTAATGCGCCGAAGGAGTCCCGTTTAATTGGGCATGCTATCTCTATGGAGAGTTCCTTATGAACTGCCATGAGGCATAAGAGCTCAACAAGACCTTCCACTATGTGTGGCTCTTGCTATCCATTGTGCTAGAGGCCTAGGAGCTGCCAAAAGATAGTCAATTCCCCTCGGTTACATCGAACCTGCCATAAGAAACGAAGTACGCTTTGCTATGGGTGACCAAGGATGCTCAGTGCATCAAGGATAGCAAGATCTTCTAGAGTTTGATGGAAATGAATATATGCATGGATATCAATAGCAAACCACGATTGTCACCTACTATGTTTTCCAAACTGCAGGAGTACATGGAGTTCAAGGCAGACTTTCAGCACATCGTGATCAGGGCACAGAAGGACCCTGAGTAGAAGTGGCATGACTTGCCTTACTTGACAACGGATGACGCGATTGATTCAGTTCTTGTTTACTGGCCGACAGAATGGCACATTGTTGCATACTCGACAGCTAGGTCGAGCAAGTTTGCCGTGCAACGCAAAAAGGAGGAGGCCAACTCAAGATGGCACAACTGGCAGAGAAGAGGAAGAAGGAGGCCACTGAAAAGGCCCAGGTAGAGTGCGTTGCTGCCCAGTAGGTGGAAAAGCAGACAGGTAGAACAGAGAGTGGCTTTGAAAAAGGTGCGAGGTCACCTTCGCCCGAAATAGAGGAAGAAACGGATGAGAAAATAGAGCCGCATGGAGCAAACCCGCAGACAACGTCGTACCACATAAAACATCCAAGAGAATAAGAAAAATTGGGGCCGCGGAAGAAATCCAAGTCCACTAAGATGTTGCTAGACCCAATCACCATAACAAAGGGAGATTTGAATGACATTGGAGGCACTTGTACAGGATGTCACCACGGAGGTATTGTAGTAATTCGAGCAACAATAACAAACAACTATATGGGGCCATCCAAATGGGTTTCAATGAGTTGCAGATCTACGCATCACAGGCTGGCACGGTGTCTACCAACCTTGCCATTGGTAATTTAGAAGCCGCCAAGATGCTGCATGTGAAGGACTCCCAAGCAATAGTGCTACCAGATGGAGCACTGACCACATAAAACGAACTTGGCAGGCCACTGTCATTGCCCTCAAGGGAGTGGGGTTGAACTTGGCAATGCTTCCTGGTGAGGCGCTCTACCTACTACAGGATGGGGTGATCACGGAGTTGAGGGCCTGTGAACAACGTGCTTTACAGGTAATCAGTGAGAAAAATATTAATAATGTACAGATGGCCCTGCAGCAAGACAGCGCCCTCACTTCCATGGTGGAACTTACTAACACAAAGTAGTGCATGATTAAGGCTGTGAGGGAAGCCTATTGAATGGTCCTCAAATTGGCCATTCCTGAAGATGCAAAGGCAGATGGACATGTCTACAAGCTTGCTACAGGGGTGCGGGACACTCGTACAATGTTGGCTAAGGTTCAACAGGAGCGGAACCTATAGATTGCAGATTTGCAGTTGAAGGCCTAGTCTTGAACTCCGACGGAAGTAAAGGAGCAGTGCGTAACCGCTGTTACACAAGCGATAGCGGCAATAGACAATGTAGTAGTAGACTGCACATGGCTGTTTGAATAGTCGTTCGAGGTCTTGACGACCCTGCAGGAGGATCCTAATGTACAATGGTTGGAGATAAATGCGCGAGAACTGTAGCAACACTATGACGAAGTAAAAGGTACAACGTGCACTGTCGCTCTCACACAGAGACTGGCGAAGCTGCAGGAGGCCAAAACATTGAAGGAACAGGTAGATGTAGTGCAACACAAAGAGGCAGTGTTGAAGGTGCGCTTGAAGCCCTAGTTGGATGAAGCTTATTCTTTCACGCCCTCCATTGAAGGCAAGCTTGCTAGTCTGCAAGCACTTAGCAGAAGCTTCAAGTTGACAATCTAGGACCATCGATAGAGCAGTTGCTTGAAGAAGTGAAGTAGGTGGTCGCGCAGTGCACTGCCGAATTTTCCATCATACAGGTCAAGTTGGGAGGTCTTCGCGCCAAGATCTCCACGCCCGCAGAGTGACTCGAGGGTGAGTCACCATCTTTGTGTTGGGGGTCTGTTGGGAATGGGTTCCCCCAATAATAGTTTTGGGGCTAAAAGCCCATATTTTGGGACAATTTTGTAATAAAATTGTAAAGTCTCCACATTTTGTGGTTGCAGAGCACGAAGGTGTCAAGAGTCATAAAGGGTTGTCCGCCCTTATGTTGTAAAGTGTCAAGTCAGATATAAAGATCTACCCATGGTCTGCGGACCATGGGATTGTATAAAAAAGAGCTAAGTAAGTAAGCTCTAAGTGTTTTAGTTTTTAGCGTAGGTAGAGGCTCTGCAGCTGAGTGCGCATAGGCCTAGGGTAGAAGTCCACAACTGAGTGTGCGGACCCTTGCAGCCGTGTGTGAAGGGAAGATAGATTCTGTATTAAACTAGAAGATATCAATAAAGAGATGTATTTTCCAATTACTATTTATTTAGTCCTTGTTAATTCATTTGATTATATTGTGTTTTGGTTTAATTTACAATGTTTCTTTGATGCGCGAATGTATGTGATTGTATCGGTTAATTGAATGCAAGTATGGATATCAGTTCATGTGACACTAATTGCTATTGATTAGTAAGATAAGTAAAACACTTGTGATAACTTGGGAACCTATAAAATACATTGTCATAGCTGCGTGAAAGTACTTGGACGATGGGCTAGGGTTGCGTGAAGGTTAATCGTACACCTTTGCGAAGGTACTAAAGGGTTAAATAAAGGGTATACTGACATAGCCCTAAGGCTTGGCAACCCACACAAAAGTAGGGCATAAGGTATAAACTCACATCATGACCATCTCAGGGTGTGGAAACTTGGTTCCGACATCCCCCCATACTGCTTCGTGTGAGACTTCAGTTTGTGCTCCACGCGCTGATGCCGAAAGGGCTAGTAGTGTAGGGATTTGTTGGGCTGACTAACTTTGAACCTGGGTCAGGGCCCACAAACTAACATCTACTTGAAAATATTCTTTAAAGCTTACACACACACACACACACACACTAATAACCCACCCCTACGTAACCTATAAGTTATTAACCCCTAACCCCTTAGATCCCAAAACCCTAATCCTTAACACCTTATCCCCATTACTCCTAATTAAACCTTTAAAACCCTAACCCTTAATCCATTAAACCCTAACCCCCAAACCCTTAACCAATAGCCACTTACCCCCAAATCCCGTAAACTACTAACACCTAAGTTGGCCTAACCCCTTAAACCATAATTCCCTAATTTATAAAATAAACATGCAATATACAGATATATAATGTGTAACTTACCAAGGGATGATATTAATGCTTGCCTTCAAGGTTTCCAAAGTATACACAATATTTTTTAGCTTTTCTTATTAAAAGTCTCCTCATTTTGTATCCCCTGCATCTGGTACAATGGAAATAACATTTTCTATCATCCATTTTTCCTTACCAAACTTTCCATATTGATTATCTTCAAAAATTGACTGAAACATAACTATTTGTGATGCAATTTGTAATGCCATTATATATAATTTTTTTCATCATATTTTCACCATTCAAATATTATAGAGAGTCATTGTATAATGGAAAAAAAACTTGACCTCCTCCACCGTCAGTATTCTAACATTAATATGTTTGGCCTGGTGAGACGTCAGGAATTCAATGAACATAACATTCATGTCGGATATCTGATAAGTGTAATATTGCATCTGAAATCCAATGATGTCACCAGATATCTGATGGATTATGAACAATCTTGGATATCCGACAATGGTTGGGGATAAAAAAAAAATACAAAAAATCAAAATAAAATTCGACAATACAACTGATTTTGTTAGTACTGTCAAATTAAAGCACCAAATGTTTTGCACATACGTAGTGGTGACAAACATAGGAGTGCCAAAAATCCTTGCCTTAGGAACCTGAAAGGAACACCCAAACACATCATAGTGGGACCTTGAGGAAGAGGAGGTTGTGCCAGGAGATAAGAAGAGGCCACTATAGGGTCAACATAAGGGCACAAGTAAAAAACAGAGTAAGCAAGACAATGAGTCTTGAAACACCTTCTTTATCGAAGGAATTCTTAGAGAAGTTGGTTGAGCAACTTAAAAAAGTGACAAAGCAGGGAATTACCCCTCTTATCACAACTATTGAGAATGTTGCACACAAACAAAGGGAATTGCAAGATCATACATAATATCAGTTGGAGCAACTATATATAATGATTGAGGCATCCAGGGAAACTACTCTGCACCTAACAAAATTAAGCCAACAACTTCGATGGAGGCTGTTATCTCAAAATCAGACCCTAAAAGGCTGTTGGTCAGGTTGACTCTAAGTAATTATTTCAAACCTACTTTAGGCTGAGGCTTAGCCTCCTCAACCTGAGAGGGCTCTCTCTGAATGGATTAATGATTTTGATTAAAGATAAGATGGCTAACTCTTGTAGAACAACTGTGAAAAATATGAATGGTGGAAACACATTTAACAACTATCCATTGGGCTTATGGAGTCAAAAACACCTCAATATAATAATGAACTCAACCTTACATGGAAGTCAGGGCATTCAGCATTTAAACATTCAGAACATAAACTCATATAGGACCACACAATTTATAAATGTATACAGGAAGTCAGAGCACATTCAGTGAATTATGAGTGATTATACATCCATACCACTACAAGAATTAGGAAAAGGACAACATCACATATTCTGAACATAAAAAATCCCTCATGAATCCTAAGAAGTAAAGCCAAACATGTATTACTGAAACTGAGTCTTACATAAGCCAAATACAAGCCTTTTCATAAAATTTCCAACCCTTTGTACATTGCTCTTTCTCTTATTTATAGAGCTCTTCTACTTGATTGATATTATTCCTCTATCATGAGGGAAAGTCGAATTCTCCTTGCTATGATGACACCTATTAACATTTAAAACTAACTAATAAATACAACTGACTGCTAACTAGCAGTTTTAGAGACCTAAGACAAATAGGATTCTATATCTTCATCATGATTACAACAACCTTATCTAAACATTTAAAACATTCTTTGACACCTAAATCTCCATGAAGTCGAACTTGATGGTGCTCATAACCTTCCAGCTGGCCCTTGATGACTCATCCCTTTGATGTTCCTAGAAACTAGGAGACTGTTCCTTCCTCTATTCTGGCTGAAAAATGTGTCTTGGGAGTGTGCTCATAACTTCTGATAAAAAATTTATTTGGAAAAACTGAAGGAGATTTTTGTGAACCAATCCGTTTTGAACAAAAACCTCTCTTGGGTTTTTGAAACAACTTTCCTATCGCCCAAAATGTGTCTTTGAAAAACAGGTGTAAAACAAACAAATATACTTGTGAAAAACTGCACCTACAGCAGTTTCGTAGCGCAAGTTTGGTCCTTGATTTCTCCTAGATCATGATGTATTTGAGGAAAATGAAGGAGTTTGTTGTAGTCCAGGATGTCTAGAACAAAAACCTCTCTTGGGTTTTTAAAATACTTCTCCAACTGTCCAGAATCGATCCTTGAAGAAGACGTGTAAAACAGGAAATTTTGATTTTGAAAAACTGCACCTACAGCAGTTTCGTAGCGCAACTTTGGTCCATCATTTCTCCCAGATAGTAATGGATTTGAAGAAAGTAGAAGAGGTTTTTTTACTTCAGTATCTTAGGAATGAAAACCTCTTTCACGTTTCAGAGAGGCTTTTTCCATTGCTTAGAAACTCTTATAGAAGTTGACTGGTAGAAACTAGGAGACAAAGTTCCTCCTTTTTAGAGTTTCATTTTTATTCCTGTCTTTGACCTTCTGCTACTTGCTTTTCCCTTGTTGGATGTTTAAACCTTGTAAACAATCCCTTTCAGAAATATTTCTTCAGAAATATTTACTTTTTGTCTCTCAAAATTGGTCCATCAAGTCATAATATGCAGCTACAGCAGTTTTGTAGCGCGCTACGAAATTGCTGTGTGAATAAAAAAAACACAGTTTTTTCAAAAAAAATATTCTTCTTGTGATTTCTTCATAGCTTCATATTATGCCAATAGACCACATATATTTTACATAATTCATCCATAAACAACTTCTAAAAGGTAATGTTCTAACCAAAATTATGTTAAGGCTCCAATCACTTACAGCCCGGTTCTTTTATGCTGAGATTGTCCTCCT